>PVKE010000562.1:0-136156 GCA_004027555.1 Craseonycteris thonglongyai | reverse complement strand
GATGCATGGGTGATGTGATGTGGAGTTGTCCATTGGGAAACTGTCTGATTGTTACCAACCAATGTCACCCCATTAAATTTAACAATAAAATATAAAATAAAAAAATAAAATAAATAAAAAAAAAGAAAAAAGCTGGGATGCTGGGATAGCTCAACAGGTTGAGCGCTTGCCTTGCAGTGGTGAGGTTCAGGGATCGAGTTCTGCCCCTGCCCCTCCCGCCCCCGGCCCATGCAAATCCACATGTTGAACTGCAACGTGCAGCTGGTAACCACCAGAATGTCAGCGAAGGTTCCAGTCTCCCATGAGGGAGGCCCCCAGTTCAGTTCCACCCATGCGGCCCCACATCCACCTGTGTGGATTGAAACTGTCAAAAAATTGACGATGTGCAACTATAAAGACTGCTCTGCCCCACCCCCTTCTCTGCCTTTCTCTTTCTCTCTCACACCCTCTCTCAAACAGTAAAATAAATCTTACAAAAGAAAAAAAAAAAGCTGCCACCCAAGCATGGTCTCTGTGTACATTTCTGAAATGACATCAGGCCCACCAGTTTTTCCACAAAAGTGTACTCTGCCTACAACCCTGCTGGACAAATTGCCCCAGCATTTCTCAGTTCCTTTCTCGTGATGAATTCAAAGATCTTGGTGCCAAAATGAGCTAAAGTCTAAGGCATTGACCACAGCCCCCAACAATCCCTATTTCCACTCCCACCCAAATCGGTTCCAGAGAAAGCTCTTCCCAGCCTCAGACCAAGGAATGGAGGGCCTATAGAGTAGGGGGGCTGCCTTGATCCTTTTTCATGCTATACCAGGAGTCAAAGCCCCTCCTGGGACTTCTCGGGGATTTTCAGAACAGCCCCAGGACTGAGCCAGCTCAACCAAGCTACAGAGACCCAACTTCCCCAAGATGGGGGCAGGTCCCAAGGAGAGTCCAGTCTCAGAACACACGCTGGGAAGATGTTTCAGCCCCATGGAGGGGGGGGCGGGGTTTGGACTTCCAAACCCAAATCACCTCAGCTGGACCAGGTCTCATCCCCACCCCAACCATCCATTCCAGGCCAAAGGGACCTCAGATTTCACAAGCAAGCCCCAGACATCTGATGGCTCCAAGACTTCTCACTCTACTCCTGCCAGGACACACAGACACATGATGCCCTGCAGGCATTCAACACCTGCAGGCATTCAACACCTGCAGGTCATGGCTTGTTCTAGAAACTGCCAGTGGTGGCACCAGGTGGAGCAGTGGTGCCAAGGCAGTGAGAGATGAGGGGACACAGCAAAGGCAAGAGCCACTGGGCTCTGGGAACTTTGCCAAGAGGCTGGGACTGCTCCAGGCTCTTGTCAGCCCTCAAGAGTGAGTGTACCCCCTGGGCAGACTTCAGCTTCCCCACTGCCCAGGGGCAGGCAGGGTTTGCTGCAAAAGGAACGACAAAGTCAGGCAAAGAGCTAAAGCCTCTGTTAGTGGCTTAAGCTGAGGATGGTAAGTGCAAGACTCCCTGGGCCTGCTTAACGCATGTCCTTGAAGAGCAACTAAGTCAGAAGTTCAAGTTCTAGCTTTGCCATGACCTCAGAGTACCCTCAAGCACTGCAGGCTTCAGCTTTCCCATCTGTTAAATGAGAGAGTCACACAAGATACCGCAAGGTCCTTTTTTGCTCTAAGGGTGAGTTCTTGGTTTCTTTAAGTGTGTCATTCACAGGCCCACAAAGATCCTTGCGTTACATATGTGCACTGCTCTCTAGGACCCCTATGAGTCCTGGGGCACTACCTTAGGAATCATGTGGGTCATGTTGTGTGTATGTGCTGAGGGGGAGGGGAGACCCTAGAACAATATCCACCCCTTTTTTGTCCCTTCTCAATAGGCGGAAGCCACCGGCTTCCTCCGTTTCCTGCCTCCTGAAAGCTGGCAAGACTGAGGACCGAGGGGAGAAGAGAAAATGGAAAAATCAGCCCAATAGTCCCCAGGTCTGTCCTCACCAAAATCCTCCCCCCACCTCTACTGACCCCATTCCAGGGTCTTCCAGGCCCCACCAATCCCCAGCCTTTTGGAGATCAGACTGGGGCGCCTACAGACCCAGAAGCAGGATAATTTCTTCCTGCCCCTCTCCCCTGCACCCCTCCCACCCAAGCCATCTCATTTCCCCTTCCTCCCCAGCACCAACAGGCACCATCGCAGCCAGACCCAGAGTCACTGACTGTGGGCCCAGCTCGTCTGGCTGGCCTGGTCAGCCTCCGGAGCATGGTCTGGCTGGGGCTCCCTTTGCTGCTCCCCATTTTCTTCCTGGCTTCTCATGTTGGTAAGTCTCCCCCGACCTATGTTCCAACCCAGCCGGCAAGGGGGTGTTTACTGATTCTCCCTCAGTAAACCCTATCATCACCACCACGGCTTTTATCCATGCCCTGATCAGCTAGAGAGTGGGATCAAGGCCAGGAGAACCTAGGCCAGTGCTAGAAATCACTGCAGCCTGGGATTGGAGATGGGGAGGGGACGGAGCAGCCACTGACTGCATTGGATCTTAGGATCAGTCGAGAACAGCAGGGCCTCTGGGTCCAGCGAAGTTTTCAGTGAGTGCTCATATGGTCAGCGTATCATTTAATCAAGAACCAACAGTATTCCAGGAGCTGTGCTAAGTGGTAGGCCATTAGTTGAGAGGCAGGCAGCCTCCACACCTGTGCAGTAAGATTAAGTGATGGCTGTTACCGGTTTAAAGGAGGTAATGTAGGCAGGGTGCCTGGCACTTGCTAAGGGCTCCTGAGTAAGTGGTGGCTGATTCCTTCAGTGTGCTGGCCAAAGGGATTATAATGCCGAGGCTGCCTGAGTGGTTCACAGTCGATTGGGGGACACAGGACATGGGGTGAGGGGTAAACACATAGTAGGCACAAGGAGCTCCAGAGAACTGAGGAGTCAGCTGACCCTGCCTCGGGCAGTATATGAAAAGGGGGTCACAAAAGACTTCGCGAAGAGCAGAGCAGCGGTCCTCATTCCAGGCAGCCAGCGACAGCTGCAAACCTCAGAGGCATGGGAGTGCCTGGGAGAGAAGGTTCCGAGGGGAACACAGCAGGAAGGGCAGCATGTGAGCAGCGAGGGGCTCAAGAGCAAGCATCTTCTCCTGAGGGCAATGGGGAGCCATGAGACGTTGTAGGCTACAGTCCCAAGGTCTTAGATGGATCACTTTGCGGGATGAGTTGAGGAAGGAGGAATGTGGCTGTTGGGATGGTCCCGGCAAGTAGGAGAGAAGGCTAGGCAAGGGCAGGCTTGGCGATGGGGATCATGTCAGGAGGCTTTGAGGACACAGCGTTTGCAGAACTCTGTGGCTGAGCAGGGCAGCCAGCGTAATGCTTAGCAGTGTGGACTTTAGAGTCAGACAGCCCGGCTCTGTCAGTCACTAACTGCATGACCCTGGGGCAGGTTACTTCTCTGAGCCTTCCTTCCCTGGTTATAAAATCAGGGTAGTAACACCCACCTCCCCAAGTCGGATGATAAAATGCAAGAACATACATAAAGCGCCTGGCATATAATGGACCGCCAGTAGACATTCATTGTTATGGCAGTAGGGAATAAGAGATGACTGAAGGCTGTCTCGGGTGGCTGGTGCCATGCACTGAGTCAGGAGCACTGGGAAGGAGCAGGAAAGCGGATGGGATGGGCAAGTAGGCCCAGGCTGAGAGGGTGTCCCAGGGTTATTGACACAGCGGTGATCGTTAAAGCCAAGGGAGAGGATGAGGTCGCTCAAGGAAGCCTGTACAGTAATGATGACCATCCTCTGTAGATGGAGAGACATCAGCTTTCCTGGAGGGTGTGAGGATCCCTAGCAGACCAGGTGCTGGGCACACAGAAGGCGGTCAGCAAACACTAGCTTCATTTACTCACGGTAGACTTTTGAAGAATATTACTTGATAAACCAAGAGGCATTTACACTCGTTACTTGGCAGTTGATAGGCATGGACAGAGAAGGAGGAGCTCAGAAGGGTGTGGGGTCACAGGGCTCAACATGGTAGGGCCTGAACTCTGACTCTCCTTGGCCTCTCCCTGCTCTCTGCCTTGCACTGCACACCCCAGCCACACGGAGCTTGGTCAGTCCCCTGTCCACACCATAATCCTTTTCATTTCGTATCTTACCTAGAATATCCTTTCCTACTGACCTCTCCCCATCCCCATTCTCCTCACCCCTCTAGTCCTGCTCAGCTTTAAGACTCTGTAGGGGTGGGGGTGGGGGTGTCATGTCTCAGAAGGCATCTCTTCATCCCTTGCCAGCACCCCTACTGGGTTAGGCACACACCCGTCCCCCACAAGGTGCCCTGAATTTGACAAGTGTGCCTATGTCTGTCTTCCAGCCAGGCAGGGAGCTCTCTGCTTCCAGAGAGCCGAGGCTGCCTCATATCTGCGCATGTTGGCCTGGGGCCTGCTCTGTCCTGCCCTCTGGTCTCTGGCCTTTCGGAGGCCCAGAGCTCTCTCCCTTCCTGCCCCACAACCACCTGGCTGCAGAGCCCAGCCTCTCCGGCCTGAAATCCCCGCACAGCAAACCTGTCTAAATTCCTGGAGTGACAGGCACAGTTTCCTCCAAGGCACTCTATTCTCGGTGACTCTCTCAGCCTGCACCCTCGTGGTGGGGGGCAGGGAGAGCGACTCCCTTTGTCAGAACCGTTTGAGAACCAGGTCGAGGGGAAAAAGGCGACTGGCGGGAATAAAAAGGAAACGGAGACAGGGAGCATAGATCATTCTTTCCAAAGCTGGGCTGCAAAGGAAAGCCATCTGTTAGGAGAAGGGAAGGGACAGGCCAGGGAAGGGGCTTTGTTTTTGTTTTTGCTCTTTTAGGGTGAAGCGGCTTGAAGGACCAGGGCCAGTGCGCCGGGAAGCGGGAAGGGGCAGGAAAGGAGGGGGACGGAAATGCCTGCTCAAGTGCAGAGCCCGGTGATGGGGTGGCGGGGCCGAGGGAGGAGGGGAAGGCCGGGGACCCCTCCGATCAGAGGGGCTACTGTCCTGTCCCAGGCGCAGCGGCAGACCTGACGCTGCTGGCCGACCTGCGCCGCACGGAGCCCCAGCGGTTCTTCCTGACCTGTGTGTCCGGGGAGGCCGGTGCGGGCAGGGGCGCAGACGCCTGGGGCGCGGCGCTGCTGCTGGAGAAGGACGACCGCATCGTGCGCACGCTCCGGCCCTGGCCGCCCCCGCAGCTGGTGCGCAACGGCTCGCAGCGCGTCACGCTGCGCGGCTTCTCCAAGCCCTCAGACCTGGCGGGCGTCTTCTCCTGCGTGGGCGGC
Source organism: Craseonycteris thonglongyai (assembly GCA_004027555.1). Lineage (NCBI taxonomy): Eukaryota > Metazoa > Chordata > Mammalia > Chiroptera > Craseonycteridae > Craseonycteris > Craseonycteris thonglongyai. The sequence continues at coordinate 130,903 of PVKE010000562.1, read as the reverse complement.
GCGGGCGCGCGGCGAACCCGCGTCCTCTACGTGCACAACAGCCCCGGAGGTGAGTCTGGCCCGCAGGCCCGGAGGGACAAGGGGCGCTGCCCTTGACCTGTGACCCCACCCTCCATCTACCCCACAGCCCACCTGCTCCCTGACAAGGTCACACACACAGTGAACAAAGGCGACACGGCGGTGCTTTCGGCGCGAGTGCGCAAGGAGAAGCAGACAGATGTGATCTGGAAGAGCAACGGTGAGAGGGGTAGCGGAGCTGGTTGGGCAGGCAAACTCCAAGAGGTGACGTCCAGCCTCCATGGCCCTCCACCTCCCTCCCCAGCTTAGGCCCTTCCACACCTGTCGCTCTCATACCTACCTGTTACCCCGCTGGCCAACCTGCAGGGCCCCCCTTGTTCTGGACCAGGTCCATGGGGAACACCTGCATCCATCTCTAGCTCGGAGCTGTCCCACTGCACCCAGAGGACCAGCAGCCTGGTGGTCAACTACCTCCTTCCCTGTCGCCAAGTTAGCACTGTGTAAAGCCCTCCCCTTGGACTCTCCCCTGGGAGCTAGCAGTAGCTGTCACACAGCCCACAGAGAGGGGAGCAGCAGTCCCCAAGGGGAAGAAGAGAGCTGGTAACAAAGTCCTGGCACAGGCAGGGAAAGTCTAGCTTCTTCTGGGGATCTGTCCAGATGTGTGCTGGGGCCTGGCCATACTTGGGGAGCTCAGCCACCTCATGGGAGAAAGCTGTTTCCTCTGTGCCCCCAAAGATTCCTGTGTCAGCCCTCAGACCCCCAGCCCTTTGGCTGCCTCTTGAGTCCCTGGGTTCCTGAGGAAGGCGGACCCTTCCCGTGGGCCAAGGAGTTTGTCTTCTGAGCTTCAGGCTCACTGAACAGACAGGAGATGTGGGTGGTCAGGTAGGTAGACCTGGGCTCCCTGTTCAGTCCTGGGCAGAGCAAGCAGGGGGTGGGGGCAGGAACAGGGACTCTTGTCTAATATTAAGGCCAGCAGGTCCTGGAGGGAGAGGCCCCTGGGAGGAATCCCGGAGTAGATGACACCTGAACTATGCCCAGAAGGAGGCATGGAAATTAGCCAGATGAAAAGGAAGGGAGAGGACAGGCAGGAAGCTCTGAAGTGCCACGTGGTTTCTAGAAGAGAAACCAGCAATTCAGGAATGTTAGAAGTCGTGCAGGGTGTGGAGAGGTATGAGGCCAGAAGGCTATGCAGTGGCCAAACTGCTGAAAATGATGTGCCAGCGAGTTGATCCTGAGGGCAGTGGAGAAACTGTTGGAGAGGTTAAGTGGGCAGCTGCAGAGCAGTCTGCTGCAGGAAAAGACACACTAGCTGCTGAGTGGAGGGCGGGAAAGGGCAAGACTGGAAGCCGAGAGACCTGAGGGCTTAAGAGGCTGTGGGAAGTGGAGGCCACAGTGGCAGGTGGCGGTGAGAAGGGAGCAAAGAGGACGCTTTAGATGACAGGAGCTAGACTGTGATTGACTTGAGTGGCTGGCAGAACGTGGAGAGAGGATGCTTCCCAGCTTTCTGGCTTGGGTGCAGACACTCGCTGGTGCCTTCCCCCAGGATCCAAGTGCATGGCACACACAGGTGTGACCTGAGCAGAAGTGGGCAGAGGAAGGGGACACCAGCTCTCACATGGTGCTGAGGCCCCTGACCCTCTTATGCCCCCAGGAACCTACTTCTATACCCTGGACTGGCAGGAAGCCCAGGATGGGCGCTTCCTGCTGCAACTCCCAGATTTGCAGCCACCGTCCAGCGGCATCTATAGTGCCACCTACCTGGAAGCCAGCCCTCTGGGCAGCGCCTTCTTTCGGCTCATTGTGCGGGGTTAGTGGCAGAGAGCAGAGATGGTGGGTGGTATGGGAGGCTCAGAGCCCTGTGAGTACTTCCTGTGGGTCCCCTGGCTCCCCCGTGTCCCCGGGGCTGCCCCAGTCCTCAGCAGCTGTGGTCTGGTGGGTGAGGGTCGGCTGCTGAAAGCACACTCCTCCAGGCTGTGAGGCAGGGCGCTGGGGACCAGGCTGTACCAAGGAATGCCCAGGCTGCCTGCATGGAGGTGTCTGCCATGACCAGGACGGAGAGTGTGTGTGCCCCCCCGGGTTCACTGGCACCCGCTGTGAGCAGGGTAAGGAGGAGGGGGAGCTACGACCTGGGCAGGAGAGGATGACTGGCTGGGGGAGACGCTTGAACCATAGGGATGCAGCTTGGAGGGAGAGAGTGCCAACTAGGTTGTGGACCCTGGGGCCCCTACACCCACGTGCCCTCTTTCCAGCCTGCAGAGAGGGCCGTTTCGGGCAGAGCTGCCAGGAGCAGTGCCCAAGCACAGCAGGCTGCCGGGGCCTCAGCTTCTGCCTCCCAGACCCCTACGGCTGCTCCTGTGGATCCGGCTGGAGAGGAAGCCAGTGCCAGGACGGTATGCATTAACCCGCCCCCCATGGTCCCTGACCCAGAGAACCGGCCGCCGGCTTGACCCGGACCCTTTGCTCCGGCCCTGACTTGCACACCAAGTCTTCCGCCATCCCCTGCTCACCTGACCTTGCCCAGGCCCTCGCTATGCCCTTGTTGCCCCCTGACCTGTGCCTCCCTAACCACACCCTGTGTGTTCCCAGCCTGTGCCCCCGGTCATTTTGGGGCTGATTGCCGCCTCCAGTGCCAGTGTCGGAATGGTGGCACTTGTGACCGCTTCAGTGGCTGCGTCTGCCCCTCCGGGTGGCATGGAGTGTACTGTGAGAAATCAGGTATGAACACAGGGTCTCAGATCCCTTACCCCAGGCTCATCTCCCTGTTAAGCCCTGCCTGCCCTCAGGGAGCTCATGGTCTGGAAGCCGTTCTCACCACCCAGTCCACACCTTCCACACCCTGAGGAGGCCCTGGCCAGTCTAAGAGGGTCAGAGAGGGCTTCTGGGCAGAAGTGAGACCTGAGATGGGATATGAAAGACAAGAGATGGCTGGGGAAAAGGCAGAGACAGAGGCTCGGGTACCAGGACAGTGGAGTAAGGGGAGGTCACATCTTGGGGACTTTGAATGGCAGGCCAAATGGTTTGCACTTAAGATGATAGGGGCATGAAGGACCTGGTGGAGGGGCACAAGATGGTCAGATATGTGTCTGAGAAGGGGCTCCAGCTGCTGGGTGGAGAGTGGAGCAGGGACCCCAGATGACCTGTGGCAGAGCCACAGTAAGACTTGAACTGGTGTCTGGCCTGGAGACTGAGGTCAGCAAGGGCCCTGGTTTTGTCACGACAGGATCTTAGGAGGTGAGGGGTGCAGGAAGTAGACTCTGTGGCTGGTCAGAGATGGGGCCCTGCCTCAGAGGCCTCATGCAGGACTTTGCTGGCCTTCAGCCTTGAGTAACTGGGCCAATAATGGTGCCTCCACTGAGCTGCAGGACACAGAACAAGGGGCACTTTGTCATGTGTCTACTCCTGTGGCAGCTCCAGGGTGAGCGTCCTTTCTCTCCCTAGACCGGATTCCCCAGATCCTGGATGTGACCTCAGATCTGGAGTTCAATTTGGCGACGATGCCCCGGATCAACTGTGCAGCCGCAGGGAACCCTTTCCCAGTCCGGGGCAGCATGGAGCTCCGCAAGCCAGATGGCACAGTCCTCCTGGTCAGTCCTGTGACCTCAACCCAGGGCCCCCCAGCTGTCGGCTTCACAGCTGGTCCCTCAGACCCCTCAAGCTCTACCCACCGGCCTGACCACGGGTCACATGGGGTCGGGCTGGTTGTTGAAGGGCTGCCTCCCGGCCTCTGTTCCCTCCTCCGTCCAGGCAGATGTGTATCTGCCACATGGACGTATGTTGTCTGTGGTATGACCCCTTCCCCGTCTTTCTCAGTCCACGAAGGCCATTGTGGAGCCAGATAGGACTACAGCTGAGTTTGAAGTGCCACGCTTGGCTCTTGGGGACAGTGGGCTCTGGGAATGCCGTGTCTCCACGTCTGGTGGTCAAGACAGCCGGCGCTTCAGGGTCAATGTCAAAGGTCAGTGATGCCCTGGATTCATGGAAGATGGAGGGCAGGCAGAGGAGGCACTAGCTAGTGCTGCTGAGATTGGGCATTGTAGCAGGAAGGGCAAGGGCATCTAAGGTCACACCCAGCACCAGGCAAAGACGAGGGATGTGGTCCACCAGAGGTCTGCGCTGGGCAGTGTCAGGGTGGGAGCGTCGCTTAGTGCTACTATCTGGAAGGGATATCCCGTGCTCCGGAAATGCGACACCCTCAGGTCTCACACAGCCTCCTGCCTGACATGCTCTCCCACTCCACCTACACACACACACACGCACACGCATGCACACCTGAATTCTGTTTAGGGATACTGCTTCTCCCGCTGAGTCACACCACAGGGCACTCAGTGACAGGACAGGGGAGCACAGGGTGTCAGAGGGTGACCTGCTCGCCTTCCCAGAGGTTCTGCGGAGGTGGATGCAGAAGGAGCAGCCAGTGCCCGGGACAGCGCAGAGCAGAGCATGGCCACCCGGGGCCAGGTGTCCCTTCACCGCCCCCAGCACCTGTCAGCCTGGGCCATTCACACCCCTGCCACCTGTAGGCTCCCCTTTTCCTCTGCTCCCAGCACTACCCCTCCCCACAGAAGCCCAGACCTGTCCCTCACTTCCTCTTTCTCACTCCCACTTGCCCTACCACCACTCTGCAGCCTCCTCCCCCACCAGGAAATAGAAGTGTGGCCCCCGGCTCTACCTCCAGCCTTTCTCTTCTCACATTCCCCAGGCTTTGGACCCAAACAACTGGGGTTTGAATCCTCACTCAGCCAATTCCTCGCTCCATCACCTTAAGCAAGTTGCTTAGCCCCTCACAGCTTGTTTCTCTCTGTGCAATGAGGATGTCAGTGCTCACTTGATAGGGTGGCTGGGAAGAGTAAATTTAGCTGATGCATTTAAACATGTATCACAGTGCCAGGTCCTTGTGCCCCAAGCTGCCCAGGGGGCGGGACTCTGTCCTTTCTGGGCCCTGTTCACGCTGGTCATCTGTTGAACATGGTCTCTTCCCAGCCCAGAAGGTCCCCAGGTTGACACTGAGGCCCCAGGTGTCTTTGTTGGCCAAAGCACAGAGTCCTCTCATGTTTCTGGGGACAGGGTAGACTTTCTGGGCCACACCTTACCCCGAGTCTCCTGGCAGTGCCCCCGGTGCCCCTGACTGCTCCTAGGCTCCTGGCCAAGCAGAGCCGCCAGCTGGTGGTGTCCCCACTGGTCTCCTTCTCTGGGGACGGACCCATTGCCTCTGTCCGCCTGCACTACCGGCCCCAGGACAGCACCAGGGACTGGTCTACCATTGTGGGTGAGTGGGGTGAGAGCTGGGGCGAACGGGGGCTGGGCCAGCACAGGGGTGTTGGGTAATAGAGGAGGATGGAGGGAGAGAGAGAGTGGTGTAAGGAGAAGAGATGGGCAGAAGGGAGACCGCAGCTTCTGGAAGCGGTTGGGACTGAACAGTGTATGCTGTGCACCCCACCCCCAGTGGACCCCAGTGAGAATGTGACATTAATGAACCTGAGGCCGAAGACAGGATACAATGTCCGTGTGCAGCTGAGCCGGCCGGGGGAAGGTGGGGAGGGGGCCTGGGGGCCTCCCACCCTCATGACCACAGACTGTCCTGGTGAGAGGCCAAGAGTCATCCCTTCCTGTACCCCCAGGGGTTACGGTCCTGTGCACACGGGGGATGTCATGTCTTGTCCACCCCAGGGTCCCCTGCCTTTCCCACTGGAGATTGTCTCACCCTGTCCCCTGGGGGGTTCCCTGTCACATCCAGCCCCAAGGACCCACCAGACCGTTCTGACCCCTAACCTCTGGCCCCAGAGCCCTTGTTGCAGCCATGGCTGGAGAGCTGGCACGTGGAGGGCCCTGACCGGTTGCGAGTGAGCTGGTCCTTGCCCTCGGTGCCTGGGCCACTGGTGGGCGATGGTTTCCTGCTGCGCCTGTGGGACGGGGCACGGGGACAGGAGCGGCGGGAGAATGTCTCATCCCCCCAGGCCCGTGCCACCCTTCTGACCGGACTCACGCCTGGCACCCACTACCAGCTGGATGTGCGACTCTACCACTGCACCCACCTGGGCCCTGCCTCACCTCCCGCACGCGTGCTTCTGCCCTCCAGCGGTATGCTCGGGAAGGGGGTTTGGGCGCGGAACGAGGGAGGACAGGGGACCCAGCGCACACAGGAGACCCAAAAGGACATGGGAGGTTACAGGAGCCTGGATGGACCGGGAGAGAACTCAGGCCATGTGGAAACATGGACACAGGAGGACCTAGGGCATCAGGCAGACGCAGGGAGGACATGGGATGGGGGTGACAGGGGGTACATGGGGAGGACCTAAGACAGGGAGGATCTGGGAACCAGACTTGGGATATAAGGAGAATAACGGGAAGCAGAGCTCAGGGGTGAAGGAGGCCATAGGGGGAGGAATTTAGCCCAGGAGGGAAGAAGGAGGTTGGCAGGCGACTCCCATTCTGGGGTCCTCAGAGCACGGCTACCACTAGAGTGAATCTGTCTAACCCCACACCTTTATAACTTGGTCCCGTCTGAGCCCTGCCTTCCCTTCCCCATCTCCCCAGGGCCCCCCGCCCCCCGACACCTCCATGCCCGGGCCCTGTCAGATTCTGAGATCCAGCTGACATGGCAACGCCCAGAGGCTCCGGCTGGGCCTATATCCAAGTACATCGTAGAGGTGCAGGTGGCTGGGGGCTCAGGAGACCCACTGTGGATGGATGTGGACAGGCCTGAGGAGACAAGTACCATTGTCCGCGGCCTCAATGCCAGCACGCGCTACCTCTTCCGTGTGCGGGCCAGTGTCCAGGGTCCCGGTGACTGGAGCAACTTGGTAGAAGAGTCCACCTTGGGCAACGGTGAGAGGGCAAGGCCCATGGGGACTTCTGGGCCCTGGAGTCAGTCTGAGTTAGCAGCCCCTCTGTGTGATCCCCTGCCTTGGAGCTAGGGCACCCCAGGCCCCTGTCAGCAAGTGACTCGAGCCCTGGTCCTGGGGACCCTCACCCTTCCCTTACGATCTGCTGTCCTCATGCTGGGAAAATCCTGTTACCCATTGGCCCCTAGGCCTGACATCTCTGGTCCCTTCTGATACTGGGACCTCTGACCTCCCCCTCTGTGACCCCATGGTGGCCTCTGGGTTCCCTGACCCAGGCATCCCCATGATCTGCCCCTCTTATGCATCTAGGGCTACAGAGCGAGGACCCAGTCCAAGAGATCCGGGCAGCAGAAGAGGGCCTGGATCAGCAGCTGATCCTGGCTGTGGTGGGCTCCGTGTCAGCCACCTGCCTCACCATCCTGGCTGCCCTCTTGACCCTGGTGTGCATCCGCAGAAGTTGCCTGCACCGCAGACGCACCTTCACCTACCAGTCCGGATCGGTCAGTCACCTGTAACAGCCACAGGGCACATGTGTCCAGTCCCTGTGCATATGTTTCTACCTATGGACACACAAGTACTAGTACCCCGAGTGTGTGCGTGTGCGTACATGTGCATGTTTATACCACAGGTGTAGGACTACACTCAATGACACTCAAGGGCATAAAATATAATTTTCTTAATTTTACTAGAACTCAGCTCATCAGCCCATTGATATTAGGGGTGAAATATTTAATATCCCCAGTTCCAAATAACTCAGTTATGTCCATACCTCACCAGGGGGGAACCCCCACTCCCTGGGGGTGATCTAAGCCTAGGTAGCATGGTGGTACCATGGAGAGACGCTTGGGCTTCAGGCTGGCCTTGGTCACACATTTATGGCTGATGGCCTCAGCCCCTCTGTGGCCTCCTGCCAACAGAGCTCTCATTCTGCAAGCTCCTCATCCCATCTTCCATCCTTGCAAATCCCAGGGCCTCTTTGGGGAGACTTAAGGACTGGGGTGCTTCCCTGTACCCTGCAGGGGCCCTCAGATCCATTGCTCCAGCCCCTCATAGGGCTGTTTCCACCACTCCAGGGTTTCACTAGGCCTGCGGCCTCACCTGTCACTCCTGAGAAAGGACGCATAGCCTCGCTTTTCTTGACTTCCCTGCAAACCTGTAGAGTTTTCTGTTCTTCTATAGCCCATGCCCCGCCAGCCTATAGGAGCTACTTACTTAAGGGTGGGGGTGGTGTGCTGGCTCACTGTCCAGGATCTCATCTTGTCACCTCCTCCCATCTCTCTCTCCGACCCACTGTTCCTGTCTCCTCTGAGATCTCCCTCACTGTTGCAACTTATGACCTGAACTCTGCCCTTGGTCTCTCTGCCTGGGCTCTTGAAACTTACAACTGAGCATTGGCATTTAAAACAACAAAAAAACTCTTTTCTTTCAAGGGCTGATCCTTATGATAGAAAGCCTAGTGTCCAAAGCTATTGTCTTTGCCATGCCTTTAAAAACTCCCTTCAGAGATTCAATTGGCATCTTTGTTCAGGCTGGGTTGGCCCTCCCTCTGTGGTCAGAACACACAGAAAGCCCCCACTGCTGTGTTGGGGGAGGGTAATGGGTACAGATGTTGGGGGGAGGAGGTTTGGAAGCAGCCTTTAATGTATATTATGCTAACATATACATGGACATACCCCTGCTACATGTGCCTGCATGCAGATGTGCACATGAGTGTGTGTGCTGTGTGTGCGTGCATGTGCACATCCCCTATGGGACACCCCCCCCCCCTTGTATATGCTTGTGTCCCTGATGCACGTCTCTCTCTGCCTGTGCTCCTCCATACACACATGTCCATGTGGACCTCTGCATGAATGCACCTGCATACAGTGCCACCAGTAGAACACATAAATGCATGTTGATGTGTGCCTTCAGCTGCTGTGTCTCATGCAAATCCATGTGACTCATGTCCCGAGAACCTTCCCCATCACGCTGGGCTGCGGCTCACTGAGGGAGCCCACCATCGGGACTGTCTTAACCCTCCTTTCGGTGCTTACATTGGCAGCTCCCTTGTCCTATTCCACTGTTTCCTTTTCCTGCCATCAGCCCTGCCCGGGTGGCCCAGCTCCGACTCAGTTGAGAGAGCAGGCATTCCTTTTTGTTCAGGTCTGTGTGTCTTCAGGCCCCAGTGTGGTTTTAGAACTATGTATGGACACTGAGTGGACACTAGTAATCTCTGCTTCCACTACTGTGGAGAAGAAAGCCTCTCTCCTGGCATTCAGCAGCTCTGGGCTTAGCACATAGTAGGTGCTCAATAAATGTACCCTAGCCAACTGCCTAAGGCTAGAATCGTCTCCAGGTCATCCCTGATAACTAAAAGCCTGGTTGTGGGATCAGCTCACTACTGTCCATCATAGCTCATTCCAATTATTTCCTGCTTTAAATGTTATATCATCCTCCCATTGACTCATGTCTTGGCTTCTAGCAACTTGACTCCTTGTTCTTCCATAGCCCCACACACCTGACCCCCAGGCTGTGGCCTCTCTCCATGGACATCTGTCCACCAGATGGCCCACCATGGCTCCATTTCCTGTGATTCTGTCTCAGTATGTGTCCTCTGCCCGTATGTCTGTCCCTGTCTGACCACCAGGGTGCTTCTGTCTGGTGGCTGTCCATTTGTCTAACCACTCTTTGCCTATCTGTGCCTCTTGCCCCCACCATGTCTCTTGCATGGACTGCCTGCCCACTTGTCCCATCCTGTGAAGGGTGAGGAGACCATCCTGCAGTTCAGCTCAGGCACCTTGACACTGACTCGGCGACCAAAACCACAGCCCGAGCCCCTGAGTTACCCGGTGCTGGAATGGGAGGACATCACCTTTGAGGACCTCATCGGGGAGGGGAACTTCGGTCAGGTCATCCGGGCCATGATCAAGAAGGATGGGCTCAAGATGAATGCAGCCATCAAGATGCTGAAAGGTCCCCTGGCATTGACCCCTGGCCCCCACCCTGACCCTCTCCTTTGTCCCACAGATCCCGGCCGCCCCTGGCTCCCTCCACTAACTGACCCCATCCCTCACGAGCCCGTGCCCTTTCTCTAGAATTAGTTCTGGCAAATGTGATCCTGGATTCTTTACACAGAGTACGCCTCTGAAAATGACCACCGTGACTTTGCGGGAGAACTGGAGGTTCTGTGCAAATTGGGTCATCACCCCAATATTATCAACCTTCTGGGAGCCTGCGAGAACCGAGGTGCACCCCCAGCTTATCACCTCCCCCGCCCCCGTTGAAACCCCCATCCTCAGCCATCCCTCCTCCACATCCAAAGCTCGCTGGGAGCTGCAGTTCCCTAAACATCACTGGATTCGCCCTCAGGCTTCAGGCTCCCTGTCCACTGCCATTGGATACTGCTGCTACCAGGCTGCCTTGTGTATAAACCACCACCATGTGTTTCTCTGCCTCCCAGGTTACTTGTACATCGCTATTGAGTATGCCCCCTATGGGAACCTGCTAGATTTTCTGCGGAAGAGCCGGGTCCTGGAAACAGACCCAGCTTTTGCCCGAGAACATGGAACGGCCTCCACCCTCAGCTCCCGGCAGCTGCTGCGTTTTGCCAGTGATGCTGCCAATGGCATGCAGTACCTGAGTGAGAAGCAGGTGTGTGTGCATGCGCGTGCAGGGAAGGGAAGTGTGCCAGAGGGAAGAGGGAGGCCACTGGGCTGACCTCAGAAGCTACAGTCAGCAGGCCCTAAGTGCATGTGGGACTGAGGAATGGAGAGAAGGACGTGACCCTGAGGTGCTGGCCTGGGTGAGTGAGTGAGAGCACAGGACAAGAAGCAGGTCTGGCGGAGGTGTTGTGTTTGAAGCATCTATGGGACATTGCGATGGAGGTGTTGAGTTAGCAGTTGTAGATGCCAGCCTACCACTCAGGAAAGAGACCTGGGCTAGAAAGAACAGTCTGCAAGTTGTCACCCTACAGACAGTGACACTAATGGTGAGGGATTGGGTGAGACCCACCAGGAGTGGGTAAAGGGAGGAGAGTGGAGGCCCAAGTCCAAGGACACTCTGCTTGAATGAAAGTAGAGAGGGACACCAGCAGAACATGAGACTGAGGGAAGGCATTTTAAAGGTAGTAAAGTTTTTAGGATCTTTGAAGGGGGCTCAGTGCAGAGGGAAGGGTTGATAGAAAGAGGTCTCTGAGAAAATTGGAGGGCCAAGTAGGGAGAACTCAGAACTCAAGGCAAAGGGTCCCACTCTAGGCAAGAGAAGCGCCTTCCCCACTTTCATCAATGAAGGAAGCAGGGAGGTTCAGAGAGAAGCGGGCAGGGAGCATGCAAAAGGGGAAAGTGCAGTGAGGTCACCAGGGGAAAGCCCACCATTGTCCCAGGAAGACGGATCCTCTTGAGCTTGACCATGGTCAGATCACAGCAAGAAGGGATGACAGCCAGCACTGTGACTCTCCTCAGGCAGGGGTCACTGACCCAGGAGAAAGCCTGGGTGGGTGGCAAGAGTAAGGAGCTACTAAAGGCCTGGAGGGTGGCCATGAAGACGGGCATTGGCCATGGGGTCAGACCCCTCATGAGCCAGGAGTCTGGGGCTCCCTCCTCCCCAGTCCTCCCTGACTGCTGACCGTGCCTGCAGTTCATCCACAGGGACCTGGCTGCTCGAAATGTGCTGGTCGGAGAGAATCTGGCCTCCAAGATTGCTGACTTTGGTCTTTCTCGGGGGGAGGAAGTTTATGTGAAGAAGACAATGGTAAGTCCCAGTCCTCCCACTCCAGCTTCATGCTTGGCCCTACTCCCCAGACCAACCCCAACAGGCCCTTTCTCCTCACCCAATCCCTAAAGTCCACTCTCCCCCAGGGACGTCTCCCCGTGCGCTGGATGGCCATTGAGTCTCTGAACTACAGCGTCTATACTACCAAGAGTGATGTGTGAGTGTAGGGGTGGGAAGGCACACCTACACTCACACAGGATGCACACAAGCATAACCAGGACACCTCTCAAACCTGTCTCACGTAGTCCAAAGCATGACTTAGATGTCCCTAGGGTGTGTCCCAGGTATGACACAAGTGTGTCTTGAGTATAGCTTGGCGATGCCCAGCATCGTAGTGGGGATCTGGAGGAGCTGGCTGGAAGTGAGTTTTATCTTAGAAAGTATTTCAGGGGTAGGATTGAGGTAGGGCTCGCTTAGAGTGGGCTTTGTCTAAGAGACGGGGATGCCTTGGAGAGGGTTGGGGATGCTGGTGAACAATGCCTAGGTGGATGGAATGCTCCCACCTTCCTCTCTAAAGCATAGGGTCATCCCCACATGAGGATCTAACCAGAACATGTCTCCCAAGACTCCTTCTCTGTGCTCCCCAGCCCCAGACTGCCATCTTGGCACACCCCTGTCCCTCTCTCTGGGAAACCTAGCCTGCCCAGCCCTCTAGCCCTGGCGCTGCCTATTTGTCCTCAAGTGCTTTGGCCTGGCCTGCTCACGGTCCCCCACACTGAATGCTCCTCTGACCACCACTCACCTACTTTCTGCTTCTGCTCCCAAAGCCCGTGGATTCCCTCCCCCCACGAGGACTCCCACCTGGCCTCACCTGACTCTCACATGCACGGAGGTTGTTATAGCATAAGCAGTAGTTAAGAGCAAGGGCTTTGGAGTCAGATGGTCAGTGTTTGAATCCCAGCTCGGCCACTTACTAGCTGTGTGACATTGAGTAAGCTAGCTAACCTCTCAGTGCCTCAGTGTCTCTGTCTATAAGATGGGGGAAATGATAGTACCAATATCATAGGGTTGGTGTGTGGGTTAAGTATATTAACATATACATTAAATAATCAGTGCCTGGCCCATAGTAAGCGTGTGATAAAAATGTTAGCTATCATTACATTGAGCCTGGAGGGGCCATGAAGACGTTTCAGTGGAGTAGAGACAACAGCTGGCCAAGGCCAAATACTGGCAGAATAGATAACACACAGGGGCCGTGACACCTGGGGTAGGTAGACACTCAACTGCTGGGCCTAGGTCCTAGAGGTAATGCAGTGCATCCTCCTCATTTCAGCTGGTCCTTTGGGGTCCTCCTCTGGGAGATCGTGAGCCTTGGTGAGTCCTTGACCCCCATTCCCCAGGGTGCCCCCACCTTACCCCCTCTGCAGCCCTGGGCTCAGAGAGCTTAGTCTCCTATTGCAGGGGGCACACCCTACTGTGGCATGACCTGTGCTGAGCTCTATGAGAAGCTGCCTCAGGGCTACCGCATGGAGCAGCCTCAGAACTGTGATGATGAAGTGTGAGTCACCTCAGCCTTGAACCCTATGACCCCATCAATCCAGCTGGCCCTGATGCCTCATCTCAGCAATGCTCCTTCTCTAGGTACGAACTGATGCGTCAGTGCTGGCGGGACCGTCCGTACGAGCGACCTCCCTTTGCCCAGATCGCGATGCAACTGTGCCGAATGCTGGAAGCCAGGAAGGTGAGGAGACCGGGGGTGGTGAGGCCTGGGGCTTACTAGGCTCACAGGACTGCCCTCTGGTAGGAGCCAGCAACGGCCTCCAGGTCCTTTTCCCACTGCTAGCTGCCACCACAGCTAGAACAGGTCCCAACATGCACCCCCTTTCCTGCTCTCGATGGGTTGGACATTAAGCCCTTCTACACTTTTCTGAGACCACTGCTAGCCCCAGCAGAAAGCCCTCCCCAGACCCCAGGTCCCAGAGTGCTTGCCTGTGCTCCTTTGCTAGGGCCAGCTGCGCATTTTCATCTGGGGTACCTTTCCTCGTCTGCAATGCCTGAATGGTCAGTAACCAGATGGATGGATGGATGGATGGCACAGTAATTGAATGAATGAATGAATAGAATTACTGAATGGGTGATACAATCATATGAATACATATAATTAAAAAACAATCTAATAACCATGTGAATAAATGAATTATCAAATAAATATAAATGAAGAAACATATCAAAATAAATGTAATACATTTGTAAATGCAAAAAGAGTTCTTCATATGAAGTAATGACTAAAATAACTATGGGAATTAGTAAACTATCTTAAGAATGAAGGAATGATCAAATAACCACACAAATGGGTAAATCATCAAAAACTGCTTCATAAAGTAAATAAGTGAATGAATGAGCAAACAGTTCATTGGATGAGTGCATGACATAGCTCCTATCCAACAATTGTGTCAATGGCCTCTCACCTGAGCCTCTAAATGTGGTCTGATGCCCTTGCTATTCTGGGCTGCTGAGGGTCACCCTTGGCCGTGGGACTGTCTTGAGTCTACAAAGCAGTGTCTCTTCAGATACCCCAACCACTTGGAAGCCAAGGACCTCCAAGTCGTAGTTACCCTCATCACTGGCCCCCAATAAATCTTGCTCTGCTCCCCAGGCCTATGTGAACATGTCGCTGTTCGAGAACTTCACCTACGCGGGCATCGACGCTACAGCTGAGGAGGCCTGAGCTGCCCTCCAGCCAGAACCAGGCTCTGCTGGCCAGAGCAAACCGCTCTCCAACCTGTGACTTCTGACCCTTGTAGCCTCTGACCTGAGCTGCCTCAAGGAACTTTTTTTAACTTAAGAAGGAAAAGAGGGGATCCAGGGATGGGGTGGGCTATGGAGAATTGGGTCCTTATCCATTGCAGTTGCTCCCATGCTTCCTGCACTGACTCTTACAGCTACCTTCACATCATCCCTTCTAGTTCTGCTGCTGCTCATATGTGCTCCTCTTCTACCCCCGACACTCAACCCCCTACTTCTGCTCCTCCGCCCAAGCCACCGCTAACATGCCCTGTTCAGCTACTCCCTGTTCCCACCCTCATAATCAGAAAAAATAAAGGCTCTGAGAAGCTCCATCCAAGGTCTACCTTTTACTGCTGGCCAATCCCAGGAAAAAGTTGAGTCAACGACAGAGAAACTGGACTTTACAAGAAAAGAAACACTGTCCCTAGTTACTGTTGTAAGCAAAATCCATCTGTTGGGGTACCTATCCATAATGAGAGATGTTCTGGAAGACCCATTTTACATCTATACCACCCGTGCATCTCTGTCATAATGAAAAGTCCAAATTTCCCCTGGTCTCTTCCCTACTCTCCAGCCACATCACCAACACATCTCCCTAAACCTGCAGGCAGCTGCTGGTCTGGCATTCTTGGCTATCCAAACAGTCCATACCAGGATCAGCTGGAGCCCAGCCTCAGCTCAAACTGACAACTCAACACCACAAAGATCTGATCTGTCTTTTTTTTTTTTAAAGAAAAAAATTTTGTTTATTGTTTTTGACAGAGAGAGAGATACAGAGACAGAGAACTGAACTGGAGGAACTCCTCAGTTCAGCATATGGGTTCGCACGGGCCGGGGCCGGGATTCGATCCTCAGTCCCCGGCGCTGCAAAGTGAGCGCTTAACCCACTGAGCCATCTCAGCCTCCCCTGATCTGTCTTGAGCTGCCACTTTTCCTTATGTCTCCTGGCTTGGCAGCCACTTTACTGCCCACTGGGGGCCCCAAAAGAGGAAGGCAGAGGTCACTCCCATCTTCAGCCAGCCACGGTAGGATTCCTTTGCCTTCCTCGGGGTCTCCTGGAACACTGGGAGGTGCTCCCTGTCCTAAAAGCCAGTTCCATGCTGTGTGGCCTTCAGGCTTGCCTATCCTTTGGGTTTGGCCTCTGATTTCTCTCCCACTGGTCCTCAGGAAATAACACTTGTCTTGCATCACACATTTTTTTCAGTGATTCAGATGGAATCAAAGACTATATAACATGGTATGGCATTGTAGTAAAAAGCGTACATTCTGGAATCACACAGACCCATGTTCCTGCTTTGTCACTATCTGTGTGACTTTGGTCAAGTCACTTAATCTCTCTGAAAATGGGGTTAGTAATAGCTACCTCACTGTTGTTAGCACTAAATGAGATCACAGGGTTACATGAGGTACATTTTTCACAGCACTAGGCGTGGTACCTAGTAAGTGCTCAGTAAGTGTCAGCAATATTACATGCAAGTGCAGAAAGTTGGGTGCGGTGGGGGTGACAGTTACCAGAATCTGTATTCCACATAAGACTTGAATGGTTGGTGTGTGGGGCTGAATTTAAGAAGAAATTAATTGAAGTAAATGGGAGGCTGTACAGGATGAGGGAGACAGGATTTGCTAAATTGAACTCTCATTTCAGATTCACTACAGGGCTGTTGCCGGGTCCAAGATACGGGGGTTAAACAGTCCCTGATGGGGGCCAATAATTAAACAAAGATGCCCCTGTGGGGCAACAGATATATAAACAAACAGTAAAATAGAAGTGTATGCTGTAAGAGGGGGAAGGGACCTGAGTACTACATAGTGATATTTTAATCTGGGCCATAAAGAGGAAGTGGGGGCTCACCAGAGGAAAAAGCTCCTGGCAGGGGCAGTAGCACCTGTGACATGTGGTATGTTCAGGAGCTGCAAAGAGTCCATGTGTCTGGAGCTAAGGGAGGACATAGCTCTGAGAGGACAATGAACCCAGAGAGGTGACGGGCAGCTCATGCTGGACCTCCTAAGCAGCACTAAGGATATGGATCTTATCCTGCGAGCAGAGCGAGCCATGGAAGAGCTGGACACAGGGGTGTGTCATGATCAGGTTTGCGTTTTAAAAAATTACTCTGGGGGAAGCCGGAATGGCTCAGCGGGTTAAGCGCTCGCTTTGAAGCCCTGAGGACCGAGGATCGAATCCTGGCCCCGGCCCGTGCGGACCCATGTGCTGAACTGGGGAGTGCCCCCAGTTCAGTTCTCTCTCTGTCTCTGTATCTCTCTCTCTCTCTCTCTCTCTCTCTCTCTCTCTCTCTGTCAAAAACAATTAAAAAAAAATTACTCTGACTACATTGTAGAGAATGGATTATAGAGGACCAAGAGTGAACATGAGGAGTATGCCCATGAATTAGACACCTTAGATAGAAGGACACATTCCTAGAAAGAAAAGAACTACCAAAAATTGACTAAAGAAAAAATATGCAATCTCAATAGACTTATGACAAGAGATTTAATTAGTAATTAAAAAAACAAAACAGTAACAACAAAAAGCCCATGCCCATGTGGCTTCACTGGTGAATTCTATCAAACATTTAAATAAGTGTAAATATAAATTCTTCACAAATTCTTCCAAAGAATAGGAGGTAATAGTTCTCAATTTATTCTGTGAAACCAATATTACCCTGATATTTAGAGCAGATAAAGACATCACAAGAAAACTACAAATAGATATATCTTAGGCATACAAAACTTCCCAAGAAAATACTATCACCAACCAGAATCCAGCAACACATAAAAAGGATTATATACCATAATGAAATGGAATTTATCCAAGGAATGCAACTAATGTAATACATCATATCATTAGCAAAAATAAAAACAACATGATCAACTCAATAGACACCAAAAAAGCATTTTACAAAGTCCAACACCCTTTCATGATTAAAAACAAAAACAAAAACCTAGGAATAGAAGGAAACTTCATTGACTTGACACAGGGCATAACAAAAACCCATAATGAATATCATACTTAGTAATGAAAAACTGAATGCTTTCTCCCTGAGATCAGAAACAAGACAAGGATGTCTGCTTGATCCACTTCTATTCAACATTGTACCAGAGGTTGTACCCAGGGCACTTGGGCAAGAGAAAGAAACAGTACCCAGACTGAAAAGGAAGAAGTAAAATTGCCTCTATTTGCAGATAACATGATTGTGTATGTACAAAACCCTAGAATCCACTAAAAAACTATTAGAACTAATAAATGTGTTCAGCAAGATTGCAGGACACAAACCAATATTCAAAAAGCAGTTTTTGGGGAAGCTGGGATGGCTCAGTGGGTTAAGTGCTCACTTTGCAGCGCCGAGGACCGAGGATCGAATCCCGGCCCCCGGCCCATGCGGAACCATGTGCTGAACTGGGGAGTTCCCCCAGTTCAGTTCTCTCTCTCTCTCTCTCTCTGTATCTCTCTCTCTCTCTCTCTCTCTCTCTCTCTCTCTCTCTCTCTCTCTCTCTCTCTCTCTGTCAAAAACAATAAAAAATAAATCTTAAAAAAAAACAACAGTTTTCTTCTAACACTTGCAATGAACAATTCAAAAATGAAAATAGGAAAACAGCCCCACTCATAATTGCATTATAAAGAATAAAATACTTAAGAATTTAACAAAGAATGCAAAATTTATACTCTAAAAACTACGAAACATAAAAAAAATTAAAGCAGATCAAAGTAAATGGAAAGGCATCTTATGTTCATGAATTGGAAGATCTTTTATTAAGATGATAAGACTTCCCAAATTGATCTACAGATTCAATGAAATCCCTATCAGAATACCAGTTAGATTCTTTGTAGAAATTGATAAGCGTATTCTAAAATCCATATGTAATTGCAAGGGTTCCAGAATATCCAAATATTCTTGAAAATGAATAAATAAGTTTGGGGACTCACACTTCCCAATTTCAAAATTAACTACGGTACAAATCAACAAAAATCAAGATAGTGTGGTATTGGCATAAGAACAAATATATAAACCAATAGAATAGAATTGAGAATCCAAAAATATACCATGTGTTCATGGTCAACTAATTTTCAACAAAGGTGCCAAGAACATCAATGGGGAAAGAACAGTCTTCAACAAATGATGCTGAAACAACTGAATAGCCACATGCAAAAGAATGAAGTTGGATCTCTACTCAAACACTACGTACAAAATTAACTCAATGGGGAAGCCGGGATGGCTCAGTGGGTTAAGCGCTCACTTTGCAGCCCTGGGGACCGAGGATCGAATCCTGGCCCCGGACCGTGTGGACCCATATGCTGAACTGGGGAGTTACCCCAGTTCAGTTCTCACCGGGGTGAAGATCCCGGCCCAGTTCCTGCCCTGTGCAGCTCCGCTTCCACCTGTGGAATGAAACTATGTGGAAAAACGAATGATGTGCAACTATGGAGACTTTTCTGGGCCCTCCCCCTTCTCTCTGTCTCTGTCTCTGTATCTCTCTCTCTGTCAAAAACAATAAAAATAAATCTTAAAAAAAAATTAACTTAAAACTAGGATAAAAGACCTAAATGTAAGATCAAAAATGCTAAAACCCTTAAAAGAAAATATAGGTATAAATTTTCATCACGTCAGATTTGGTAATGGATTCTTGGATATGACACTAAAGTACAAGAACAGATCAATTAGACTTCATCAGAAATGAAAACTTTTGTATATCAAAGGACACTATCAAGAAAGTGAAAAATGGGGATGCTGGGATAGCTCAGTGGGTTGAGCATTTGGCTTGCAGCCCCGGGGTCCATGGATTGAATCCTGGTCCTCGGCACATGGGGACCCATATGCTGAACTGGGGTGTGCCCCCAATTCAGTTCTCACCAGGGTGAGCTCCCCATGTGGGAGGCCCCTGATTCGGCTTCTGCCCTGGGTGTCCCTCCCATGCAGGAGGTCCCTGGCCTGGTTCCTGCCCTGCACAGCCCTGCACCCACCTGTGGAATGAAACTATATCAAAAACTGACATACAACTGTAGAGACTGCTCTTGGCCCTCCCCCTTCTCTCTCTCTTGCTCGCTCACTCGCTCTCTCACTCTCTTTTGTCAAATACAATAAAAAAACAAATTAAAAACAAAAAACAAAAAACAAAAAAAACCCCAGCAATTCTTCCCCTAGGTATATACCTAAGAGAAATGAAAACGTGTCTACACTAAGATTCGTACACAATGTTTATAGTCGCATTATTCATGATAGCCCAAAGTGGAAATAACCCAAATGTCTACCAATTGATGAATGGATAAACAAAACATGGTATATTCAGCCATTAAAAGGTAATGAAGTACTGATACACTATAACATGCATGAACCTTAAAAATACCATGCTAAGTGAAAGAAGCTAGTCACAAATGACCACATATTTATTTGTATTTCATTTATATGAAATGTCCAGAATAAGCAAATCTATCAGAATAAGCGATAGAAGGTAGATTGGTGGCTCCTCAGGGCTGAGAGAAGATGGGGGGCTGGGGGGCAAGAGCTAAAAGCCATGGATTTCTTTTGAGGTGATAAAAATGGTCTAAAATTGACTGTGGTTGCTTTTGTCTGTGAATATACTAAAAGCCACTGAACTGCACGCTTTAAATGGGTGAATAGTATGCTATGTGAATTATATCTCAGTAAAGCTATTAAAGACAGCAAGGGGATCAGTGAGAGACTATTCCAGCAGAAATCATCATTTCTTTTGAGAAATGATGGTGTGGCAGTGAAATGGAAGGAACACATGGTGAAAGAATGGACAGGGCCAGTGCAAGGAAAGGGCAGGTCTAGGGTGCTGTCACGCTTCTGTTTAGATGATGGAGTTGATGGAGATGCCAGTCACTAAAAGAACAAAAACAGCTAACACTCACATGGCACTTCCTTGCCAGGCCCTGTTCCAAGCACTTCACACACGTTAATTCCTTCAGTCTTCAACAACATACTTGGTAGGTACTATTCTTATCATCCCCATTTCACAGAAGAGAACACAAGTGCAGAGAGGTTAAGTCACTTAGCCAAAGTCTGACAACCAGTAAATGGCAGAGTTGGGATTCAATTGGTTATAATGCTAGGCTGCTTCTCTGGCATAGTGGAAAGGGGCCAGAACGGGGTCCAGTACAACTCCCAAACTCAACACGAATACTTTGCTCTCATCCTGCCTGCCAGGTCCTGGGCTAAGGGCAGCCACCAAGGGCACCCTCCCCCAACAGAAGGTCCCCACATTTGCCCTGTCGCCCCCTAGCACCCAGAGCCCCACTACAAACACGGCAGCAAAGTGCAGGTACAGAGCACCTAGATGCCCAGCCTCACCTGCCCCGCACCTGTCTGCCTTCAGTTCTCACCGCCTCTCTGCACAGCTGTGTGCTCACCGGGGATGGCCTACATTGGGCAGGGGTGGGAGCAAGAGACCAGCCCAGCAGCACACACTTGTTTCCAGAGGAATGATAGAAAAGGGAAGAGGAAAGGCCCAGACACGCCTCCCAAAGCCTCAAAGCCCCAGGAAGCTGGGGAAGAGGGGGCCGGAGCACGCTATCCAAGGGGCCTGCCAGCAGCGCGTGCTGGCCACAAAAACGGAACTGCCACCAGTCCGGCCCTGAGTCATCCCCTCTCAGCCCCCCAAGGAAAGAGTGATTTCCTGAGCTCCTCCCAGGGGCTGTGCATCCTCCTATCTCAGCCTGAGGCCTCCCCGGGGGTGGGGCAGGCCAGCCAGAGTCTGGCCATTTGTAGGCTCATCCTCATGTTTTCTCAACAGGAAACGTGGATTCAGGGGTCAGAGAGAGCCTGGCAGAGAGCTCAGCAAAGGCAGCTCAGGAACCAGGATGTCTGTTAGGATGGGAGAGGGAGGGCTGACCAAACTGGGTCCCCTGCAGCTCTGTCGCTTGGGGTTACTGCTGGGCATCTACTGGTCCTTTTTCCATTTACTTGAATTGAGCCTCTCCTAATGCCGATTTTGTACTCAGCCTCATACTGTGAGAGAGACACGCACCCGGCCCTGTACCAGGCACATAATGTTAAATAAATGAATAAAATGTAGGAACCAGAGGTCCTTTGCAGTGGTTAAAAGAACAGACTTCGGAGTTAAGCAGACCTGAATTCAAATCTCAGCTCTGCACGTTAACAATGAGTTCAGATAACTCAATCCATCTCTGCCTCTATGTACTCTTCTATAACGCAAGGAAAAGGGTGCCTAAGACAGTCATTGTGTGATGAAACGAGACATGCATTAGCTCAGTGCTGGCAAGTAGCAAGTGTTCATTAATGGTAGCCGGTGGGATAACAGTAGAATAAGGAATCAGGGAGGAAGGGGCAGGCCCACTGCCATCCAACTTGAACCCCAGGAGGAGTGAGTGAAGATGACATTCCCCACTTGGCAGGGTTCACATCTTGTCTAGCTAAGGAGGAGGCATAGCATTGCCCCTGACATATGAAAGTACCCAACAGAAGCACAGAATTTTGGAGGGACCCAGAGGAAGGACAGGTTGTATGCATGCACCCCAAATGCCCTGAAGGCAGACCTTTGGGGTCACCTTTTCCATTTATATCCACTTAGAACAACTCAGTCCCTAGTCCACATTCTCAGGGACGTCCCTGCCCTCCTCTGTGTTTACTAGGACCCTGCAAGGGTCCACATGCTCATGGTCACTGCTCAATCTCAATCCCTGCTCTTGCTAAATTCTTGATCATCCGGTAGCTCACGTTCCATGGCTGCAATCCTCTCTCGACTCCATAGGTATTGGGAAAGGTATTTTTCCCCTTGTTCCCAACCATGAATATCAGGTTTTGTGTATAGGACACCCATGCTGAATGTCTGTGGGACTATAGGGAAGCTAAGCGTTCCCAGGAGAAGATGTAAACGTAAAACTGAGTATATATTAGGCCTAAAATTTTCCACAGACAGTCCTTCTCCTGGGATTTCTCACTGGTGATGCTTCCTTCCAGCCCTCCTCCTTTCTCTCTGGAGTTAGCACAGAACATGCCAAGATTCCCATCAATTTTATGTTCAGCAAATTTAGCCCTCTAATGCCTTCCTATCAAGGTCATGCCTAAAGTCTTACTAAGTTGTTTCTGATCACAGAAGAGCTACGGAGACCTCTAAAAGGAATGTGAAATTGCACTACCCCTGTTAAATTAGCCCTCACCCCATTACATATAGCTGGGAGATATAAATAGACTCCCCAACAAGTAGTGACGTGGGGGACAGATCTTGAATCACAAAAAAAGTTCTGGGTTGGAGGGTTCTGTGCCTGGGGAAGCAAGGAAACAAGGCTCTGGGGCAGGATGGGAGTTGGGTTTGAGAAATAGTGAAAGGAGTGTCATGAGGAGGAGATTCCAAGTATAGGAAGATGAAAGGTATAAGGGCTGTGTTTCAGCATCAAGAGATAAGACTTTGTCCAAAGGATTATGTGGACCCATGAAAGGATTTTAAGCAAAGAAAGAATAAAGGCAAATTTGAAGTTTGGAAAAGCACTGAAAAAGATGCCACTTGTCAGCTATCGGAATGACATTAACAAGGTGTGGAGGGAAATCTAGTGTTCTCACACACTGCTAGCGGAGTAAATGGAACAATCTTTTTGGAGAGAAGTCTGGCAATGTTGGGAAAGGGATGGGGAGATAGGACTCCAGGAGTCTAGAGCTACCTATCTTGAACGTTCTGGCAGGATAAAAATGTAGGTGTTGGAGATCTGGGAAAATGGGGAAACAGTTATGGCCTCATGGGAGCCAATTCTCTTCCCAATCACTGTTCAGTGACATCATGTTAGTTGCTTGAAATTGGCCATAGTGGGGTATTTACACCACAAAAAGCAGCAAATGCTACAAAACAAGACATCCCATTGCCCACCCCATCTGCAGAGAGCAGTTTCACAGCAGCTGCTGAGCCAATCCTCATCCAGCCACCCCTTGAATTCTCTCAGCGATGGCTGCCCAGATATGGGCTTTTATAAGCCAGGGCTTTGACCATATATCCCAACAGAATAGCCCAGGCCTGCTGACCTGAGCTGGACCTCAAGGAGACCAGTGGACTCTGGCCAAAGAGTAGGCAGACCTAAGTAGTCTCCTTCTCCCTGGGCCCATTCCAGTTCCTGCTTGATGTTCTAAAGAAGTAAAGGACTGGGGAAGGCACCTCTTTCCAGCTGTGTGAAAGCAGAGAAAAAAATGGGAAAATGACAAGGACAGGTATCTGGACCTCCTTTCGTGCAGAAGCAGAAAGCCTTCATCTCAGTTCTCCGACAGTCATAGATAAGCCTCTTGTCTTGTGGGCTTAACCACTATTGTACTGCCTCCCTGTAGAAATCACAGGACTTGGTGAGACTCAGATGCAGGAGTAGAGGAAACTGAAGATTTGATGGTAACTGTCGGGCTACAGGTTTAGAAGTCCAGGTGACCTATGGTGAGATGCAAACATAGGAAGAGAAGATCCGAAAGGGTGTATGGAAGTCAGTGATAGTTCTGTTTGGGACTTGGTGAGTTGAAGTGCCTATGGAACAACAAAGAGGTGTCCAAGAAGTAACCGAGAATTTTAAGTTCAAGAGAGTGACAAACATTTGGGAGTTACTGCTGTACTCATACAGATGGAATTGGAAGCCATGAGATCACTCAGGCAATATAAATGTTGCTGGGGAATAGCAACATTTAAGAGAAAATGCAAAGGAAGAAAGAAATGGGGAGGGAATATTACAGGAGTAGGAGGAAATGGAGAAATTTGATACATTGTAGAACCCACAGAAGGAGGAGCATATCCAATGTTGCAGAAAGGTTGAGTATGATAAGGATTAAGATAAAAGACCCAATGAGGTTATTGTGGCTGGTCCAGAGTAAAAAAGACAGTGTGATAGGAGATGAGATTTAATTAGGTAGACAGGGGAGAGGTCAGACAGGACCTTGTATGTCATTAGGAGGTGATTAGATTTTATTCTAAGTTCAGTAGGAAATCATTAGATAATTTCAAGCAAGGGAGAGAAGAAATCTGATTTGCACTTTAAACATATCACTCACTCTGTTATGTGAAGAATGGACTGAAGCTTGATAAGAGTGGAGACAGGAAGACTTGGACTAGTATGGGGAGCGGAAGTGGTAAAAAGTGCTCAGATTCAGGGTACATTTTGAAAAGATATATGATTGAGCATAGAAAGATAGGGGAAGCCAGGATGGCTCAGTGGATTAAGCGCTCACTTTGCAGCCCCGGGGACCGAGGATCAAATCCTGGCCCTGGCCCATGAGGACCCATATGCTGAACTGGGGTGTGCTTCCCATGTGGGAGGCCCCTGGCCCAGTTCCCACCCTGCGTGGCCCCCACCCATTTGTGTGGAATGAAACCATGTCGATAACTGATGACATCCAACTATGGAGACTGCTCTGGGCCCTCCCCCTTCTCTCTGTCTCTGTCTGTCAAAAACAAAAAAATAAATCTTAAAAAGAGAGAGAGAGAGAGATAAAGAGAAAGATAGGAATCAAGGAGTACTGAGAATTTTGGTTTAATAAGTTGAGTAGATGGTGGTGGGTAAGACTAAAGAAAAATAAATAAATAAAACAGGTTTAGGGGTGGGAATGTTGAGTATATAAGATGCTCATTAGACAGGCAAGTGGAAATGCCAGGTAGGTAGTTCGCAATCCAAATTTGGAGGTGGGAGATAATAATTTTGGAATCATCAGCATACACAGAGCATGAAAACCATGGGCCTATATAAATATTAACGTGTGGTTCCCCTCTCACTTGATCTGACAGAGGTTGGGTGGCCCTTGGTTGGGGGCTGGAAGAGGCACCCAAAGTCATCCCCATTGGGCAAAGGGAGCTGGTTCGTGTCACCTGACAGCTGGACAGGAATCAGGACAAACCTGGCTCAGGGACTCCTTGAAGAGAAAAGGTAACAAACTAAGACCTCACAAGAGGGCTGAAAGATTTCCACTTTCTCCCTCCTCCCCTCCTTCCGCAATTCTCTGTTAGTAACATTGATTCAGGAGGAAGAAAGGTGATATTGAGGATGCTTAGTCTGTAGAGCCAGCAGTGGGAGCTCCAGCTGAGACCAGAGGGGCTAAATGTAGTTCATATGGCATGCACCCCACCCCCACCAGCCCACACTGCAAGAGTCCAAGCTCCTGGTATTTGGCACAAACGCCATCCACAGTTCCTACAGTCCCAGGAGGAGGCCTGGGCTTCAGGTGAGGGGTCCGACCCACTATTCTGCTACTAATGTGAAGAAGAAGAGCAAATGCGCTAAGGAGTCGAGACCTTGACTTTGAGCCAACCAGAAAAAAGTACTAAACACCGATGCTTCTTCAACTTCACTGTGTCTTCAGAGCATCTGGGGCTTTTGATTAAATGTAGATTGTTTTAGTACATCTGGGGCAGAGCCTAACATTATGCATTTCTTTCCTTCCTTCCTTCCTTCCTTCCTTCCTTCCTTCCTTCCTTCCTTCCTTAAGATTTATTTTATTGAGAGAAGGTGAGAGAGAGAGAGAGAGCGAGAGAGAGAGAGAAGGTTGAGGGCCCAGAGCAAGCTCCATAGTTGTACATCATTAGTTGTGACATAGTTTCATTCCCCACAAGTGGACGTGGGCCTGCGCAGCCAGGAACTGAACAGGGGGCCTCCCACATGGGAGGTGAGAACCTTTGCCTCAGGGCTCAGGGGTTACCAATTTCATCAC
The DNA here is from genome assembly GCA_004027555.1 of Craseonycteris thonglongyai. Taxonomy (NCBI): domain Eukaryota; kingdom Metazoa; phylum Chordata; class Mammalia; order Chiroptera; family Craseonycteridae; genus Craseonycteris; species Craseonycteris thonglongyai. The sequence goes on along the minus strand of PVKE010000562.1, from coordinate 104,925 downwards.
ATTTCAGCATATGGGGTTTGCAAGGGTTGGGGCCAGGATTCAGTCCCCGGACCTCACAGTTGTGAGGCAAATGCTCAACTTGCTGAGCTATCCGGCATCCCTTTGCATTTCTAACAGACTCCCAGGTAATGCTTTTGTTGCTGGTCTACCAACCACACTTAGAGTAGCAAAGGATGAGAGGCAGTTATGGAGCTACACGCATTGGAGGGGGAATGTCCAGTTCCAGGGAGAAAGTATGCATTTGTACACAAAGTCACAGAACCTACTAAAGTGCAAAGGCCACCATTTTATCATGGTTGTGAGGCAGACAGTCATTTCTTGGCAGATTGCCCTTTCCAGGAGTATCATCTGGTTGTTAAGCGCTTGAGTTCCTAAGCTTTACCTCTTAGTAGGTATGTGATCTGAGGCCAATCTTGAACTTCTTTGTATCTATTTCCTTATCTCTATAGGGGGAATACTAAGGCTATTGTGAGGATTAGCTGAATCAATAGATACAAAGTGCTTAATCCATGGCAGCACAGTAAGTGCTCAGCAAATGTTGCTGTTCTTGTTGCTCATGCGCACTTCTACAATAGTTAACTCAGACACACACAGAGGCTCAGTCTCCTTTTGGTACATGGCCAAAAATATAGCCCCCATCTCCCTCCCACCAAAAGGCCTGTATCTTCTCTCTCTCAAATTTCTCCTGCCCTCTCACTGTGTCCCACTCCCCCTCCCCTGGCCCCTGGCCCCAGTGTGGTCTGGATGGGCCCCACAGGGGCAGGGACAGGGACAGGACGTGGGGCTGTATCTGACAGGAACCTGAGGGGCTGGCCCGGGAGGGGATTGGGGCCCGGCTTCCTGAAGGGAGGATGGGCTAAGGCAGGCACACAGTGCCGGAGAAGATGCCCTCCTACACCCTCTTGATGGTCACCTTCTGCCTCCTCCTGGACCCCCCAAACCTGGCACAAGTCACCAACCAAGGTGAGGTGTGTGGAGGGTGGAGATCACCTATACCCAAGAAGAGGGGGCCCTGGGAGGGGTGCAAGGTAGGTGGCTCCCACGGGTCCCCTACTCTTGACCATGAACATGCCTAGAAAGACCCAGAGCCCAGCTCACCAGCTATTCCGCAGATGCCTCCTTGCTGGCCCCGGTCTCAGAGCTCCTGAACTGTTTTTCTCGGACATTTGAGGACCTCACTTGCTTCTGGGATGAGGAAGAGGCAGTGCCCAATGCAACATACCAGCTGCTGTATGCCTACCAAGGGTATGTGCTGGGTTGTGCCCCACTCCCCTGTATCTGTGCTTACCTCAGCTGACCCCCTGCCTTTGGCCCTACCAGAGAATTACTCTACGTACATACCCTAAGTAGCCATTTAATGAATCGATGTGCTTTGGATAGACCCAGCTCGAGGCCCTGCATAGCCTTCATCCCATCTATGCCAGGCACAGAGAAGAAAAAGGCAGTGATGGAAATAGTGGGTGCTAAGGGCTGGGCATGGTGGCTGTGGAGGTAGGATGGACTTCTCCTATGCCCACAGGGAGGAGCCCCGTGCCTGCCCCCTGAGTTCCCAGAACGTGCCCCCCTTTGGAACCCGATATGTGTGCCAGTTTCCAGCCCAGGATGAAGTTCGCCTCTTCTCTCCCCTGCACCTCTGGGTGAAGAACATGTTCCTGAACCAGAATCTGACGCAGCGGGTGCTCTTTGTGGACAGTGTGGGTAAGGACCGTCCTCCTGTCACCCTGGCCCCTCTATTTGCTGCCCCCACACCAAATCCTAGAGTCAGACGGGTCTGTGCTCTTTCAGGACATGTATGCCCTGCATTATGAGACCCCAGAGGCACCTCAGGACCCCCTTATCATTCCTCCAGCCTTGACATCTGGAGCTCGGCTTCCTTTCACATCAGAAACACCTGGTCCTCCGTCATTAACCTACTCATTGACCCCCACATTCCACAGCTACGGAATGTCTGCTCTGTGCCAGGCACTGGGCTAGGTGACAAGGATACACAGATGAAGAGAGAGCCTGCTCTGGAGGCGCGCGGAGTCTAACTAGCCTGCAATGTGCTCATGAGGAAGGGAGAGCAGGCTGAGGAGCCTCCCTCCAAGACCGCCACCCAGCCTCCAGCACCCCTCTCTCTAGTCCCTGAGTTGAACCATAGACAGTGGCCCTCAGAGAGTTCTGATGTGCCCTGTCTTGCCCTCAGGTCAGCCCGCTCCCCCCAGTACCTTCAAGGCCATGGGCGGGAGCCAGCCAGGAGAGCTTCAGATCAGCTGGGAGGCCCCAGCTCCCGAAATCAGTGATTTCCTGAGGCACGAACTCCGCTATGGCCCCAAGGATCCCGGGAACTCCACTGGCACCAGCGTCCTGCAGCTGCTGTCCACCGAAACGTGCTGCCCAGCTCCACGGAGGCCGAACTCAGCCCCAGCTCTGGATGCAGCGGCCTGTGCTCAGCCCACGAGGCCCCGACAGGACAGACCACAGCAAACCTCCCCAACTAGAGAAGTATCCTACACTTACGCTCCACCTCCTCTCTCCTCCCCCTAGCTTCTGCCCCCAGAGAGGGCAGGCCACCCCGTAGGGCTTCCAGATGGGGTCGATCCTTGGGGAGTTAGGACCAGCTCTGAGCAATCCTCAGGAACCATGTCTATCTCTCACTTTGGGTCCCTCAGACCGACAAAACTGAGAGCTTTTGGGCCTCCAACTGAATGGGGAGTTCCCTACAAGCCTCCGAACACTCCCTGAAGCCCACCTGCCTGGCCCCAGGAGGTGTGCAGACCTAATCAGGAAGGAAGCAAGTGTCTCTCCATAGGCATGCTGTGGGGCTTCAAATATAGGAGGCGGAGGCAGACCTCGATTCTGAGGCTGGGATTCTTCTCCCAGGCACCATCTCTGACAGTGATGGGCGGAAGCTGCCTCATCTTGGGGCTCCAACCTGGGAACTCCTACCGGCTCCAGCTGCGCAGCCAACCTGATGGGGTCTCCCTCCGTGGCTCCTGGGGACCCTGGTCCCTCCCTGCAACCACCGACCTGCCTAGGGATGCTGGTGAGTCAATAAAGAGATGGGAAGATAAGGAGGAAATAGAAAGATCGTTGGGGAGGACTGGGCAGCACATGGAAGCTCTGATAACCACGGTCATTTCTGATGACCTCACCCTTACCACGGGACAGAGTGAACTAGGTTCAGGGAGAGAACCAAGAACAGGAATAAAGTTTTCAAGTTGCGTGTATAAAGATGATCTGGATAGCCAGTAGAGGAGGCGCGCGCGAGCCCTGATGGGACTTCCTTCTCTGCCTTCAGTGGAAATTGGACTGCAGTGCTTTACGCTGGACCTGAAGAATGTGACGTGTCAGTGGCGGCAACAGGACCATGCTAGCTCCCAAGGGTTCTTCTATCACAGCAGGGCCCGGTGCTGCCCCAGCCACAGGTGAGAGCTGAACGGCCGATTGAGCTTGGTGTCATGGGAGAGAGGCACAGTATTGCAGAAAGAAGGGAGAGATTGTTCTTATCCTCTTCACTGCCCTCCCTGTCCCCAACCCAGATGACCTCCATGCTTCCCAAGCTCTCTCCATTCCCAGTGGGAATGTCTTTGTTTAGTTCAGCTTTTATCATGTCACCTGGATCATTGCAACAGACTGTATTCTCATTTACCTCCATGCTACTGACTGAGTGACCTTTGTTAAACTCAAACTTTGCATGGCCTTCCCCTACTCAAATATGTGCTGCAACTTTCCACTACCTATCAAACCCGATCAGAACTTCGCCTGGTCTTCCAGACTTTCCACCCAACGCCTCACTGATCTGTCACCACCATATCTAATCTCTATTCAAGGCTTGTTGATTTTACTTATCAAATATCTCCAGAATCTGTCCACTTTCATTCACCACTGCCATGATCCTAGTACATGGCCATCATTATCTCTCACTCGGGCCACTGAGAATACTTATTAGTTGATTCCCTCTTGAATCCTCCAACTCATTGTCCACACAGGAGCTGGAGTGGTCTTTTAAAAGTGCAAAAATGAACATAACACTCCCTGCTTTAAAATCTTCAATAGCTTTCCACTGACCTTAGGATAAAGAAATCTATCATGGCCTTACAAAGTTCTAAAAGATTCAGCCCCTACCTATGCCTTCAGCCTCCTCTTTATAATACTTTCTGCCCTTTGCCCTCTCTGCTCCAGTACTGGCCTTCCTTAGTTTCCGCCTATCTGCCATATTCCCTCCTGCCTCTGGGTCTTTGCACCTGCTGTTTTCCCAGCCATTCTGGCTTTACTTAACTCTACTCATCCTTCAGATCTCAACTCAAATGTCACCTCCTCAGGGAGCGTCCCCTGACCTTACAGTAGCACTACTATACATCCCTATTGTATCACATACCTTTCATTCTTAAGTACTTATCATAGTTACAATTGTACATTTACAATTTATGTGATTATTTGATTAATAATAAAATTTTCTCTCAGAATTTGTTGAAAAAGGCCAATCTTGATTATGCATGATCCATGATGGCAAAGTCAGTGTCTGTTTTTACTCACCAACATATTCTCACCTACCACAGTGCCTGGCACATAGTAGGTGCTCAGTAAAAAGTTACTGAAAGAATGAATAAAAATATATATATGGTGGATAAAACCACTATTTGCAGTTTTAACACAGTCTTCTAGGTTTTCTGTGCATTTATATGTCCATACATATTTAATTTTTGATATACCGGTAAATTGGATCACTATAGATATGCATGTACATATGTATGTATATATGGTTTGTTAACTTACTTTTTTTACTTAAAATATGTCTTTGAGATCATTACAAAAATGTGACTCATTCTTTTTAATAACTGTACAGATTTCCACAGTATGAGGGTGGCATATAATCTATGGCATTTCCATAGATTAAAGGGTGTCAAAACTGAAGTCATCATTTCCTTTACCAAAACCTGCTACTCCTTTTACTGTTCTCCATCATACCATCAACTCAGTTCTCCAGGACTGAAACATGGAAATCACCCTAGACTTCTGCTATTTCCACACCCTCCAGGTCCCATCAGTCTTGTCATTTCCACCTCTTCAGTATCCCTTGAATCCATCTATTTCCCTCTACCCTCACTGCCACAGCCCTGTTTTCAGATCCTTATCACTTTGCACATGGATAACCATCACAGTGTCCTCATAGATTTCTCTCTTAGTGCACTCTCAAAAACCCTTTCCTACAAGCTGAAGTTAGAGTAAGCTTCCTAAAGTACAAAGCTAAATTTGACAATTTCCCATTTAAAATCCTGAAATGTCTCCATAATTACTACAAGATTAAGTTGAAGCTCCTTAGAAAGGCCACAGGCCCTCCATGACCTTGGTCTACTGTCTCACATTTACCACTCACCAATAGGCCCTCTGTGTTAAAATGCACTCTGCACCACTCAGAATTTCCCCCAAAGCCCCATAGCTCTTATCTGTGCCCAAGCATGTGCCTGGGGTGCCTGTTTGTTCCCTTTGCTTTCTATTTATAGTTCAAGACTCAGTCTAAGCACTGCCTTGTCCAGGAAGTATTCTCTGACCCTCCCAGTCTGGGTTAGATGATCCTCCTTGATACTCCCAAACCAGCCTGCACACTTCACAGAAAACTACCATCTGTTTGTTTTTCTGCTTCTCCTCACTGAAATGAGAGCTCCTTGGAGATTATTCCTCTATGTATTCTTAGGGTTTATCACAGTGCCTGGCACATAGCGTCAATTATTTGTCGAATAAATGAGCAAATGTATACACATACATAAATAAAATGATACATAATTTTAGTACTAGTTAGCCATTTAAAGGTTATAATGAGGAAGGAGACATAATTCATTTGTTCAATAAACAGTTATCAAAGGTGACTATGTGCCAGGCACTGGGGATAGAATGACAAAACAGAAAAGGTTCCAGCATGGTTGGGGCTTACATTTTAGCAGGCGGAAAGATTGGGGTAACAAATAAAAAAAGGCATGAGATTATATGATAGAGACTAAGTGGGAGGATGGGGTGGGCAGTGCTAATTTGGACTGAGTGATCCGAGAAAGCACACACTAAGGAAGTGACAGGTGAGCTGAGATCGAAGCGGCAAGAATAAGTCACGTGAAAATCTAAAGTCAAAGCAATCAGGAGAAAGTGCAAAGTCAGTGCATTTGATATAATTGTAACACAGGAAGAAGGCCCACATGGATGAAGGGTGATAAACTGGTGTGAGAATTATAGGAGATGAAGCTGCTGAGGCAGGAAGGAACTAGATTATACAGAGACCTATAAGCCTTGGTATGGAGTTTGGATTTTACTTCAAGTGAGATGGGGAGCCATTAAAGGTTTTTAAGCAAAAAAAGTGACATAATATGATTTACATTAAAAAAAAATTATTTCATTGTTTTGAGAGACAAGGAGGGAGGCAGTCTCCACAGTTGTACATTTTTAGTTGTGACATTGTTCTATTCCACAAGGTGGATGTGAGGCCATGTGGAGCAGGTTGGGGGAACCAAACTGGGGGCCTGCCACATAGGAGGCAAGAAGCTTTGTCCCAGAGCCATTCTGGCAGCTACCAGTTGCACCACAGTTCAGCATATGGAATTTACAGGGGCTGGGGCCAGGGGCTGGAACCAAACCCTGGACTTTGCAGTTGCAAGACAAGCTCTCAGCCTTTGAGTTACCCCGGCATCCCTTGCATTTTAAAAAGCTACGTTTCTCTGTGAAATTATACAGAGGTAAGAGTAGAAGCAGGATCACAAGTTAGAAATTTGCCTTAATCCAGGCAAGAGATAATGGTGGCGTCATCTAATGTGGTAGTGGTCAAGATCAAAATAAATGGACACATTTGTGATATATTCTGGACATTATCAGATGAATGCTTTGGAAGCAAATTCTGGTAGTTGTGTAAACAAATTGAAGGGAGAGGCAAAAATTGAAGCAGAAAATCCAGTTAGAAGTCTGTTGTAATAATCTACCATAATAGTAAAATAAAAGATAGAGGTGATTAAAAGGGCTGCTGTATAAGAACAGATTAGAAACATAAGAATGCCTTCCTACAGAAAGATGAAGGCTCTTTCATCTTTGAAACAATCCTGTGAAGTAGGTATCATTAATCCATTTTACAAAGGAGGAAACTGGGAAAGAGACAAATTAAATTATTTGCCCAGAGTTACACCACTAAGCCAAGACCTGAACCTTATAGCCCATGCTATTTTCATGCATCATCTAGTTCCTTCCTTAAGAGGAGGAGGCTGAACATCAAAGCAAACTTCAGAAAACAAAACGTGATGGCATGAAGACAGAAAGAAAGCCCTGGAGTCCCATCCGAGAAAGGAGTTAGTTTATAATCCATGCAGGGCATAGGCCCTGTGGGATAGAGAATCTCATTTTCAGAGGCAGACCTGATTCAATGACTCTATGGGGCTGATTCTTAGGGGCCCCATCTGGGAAAAGTGTGAAGAGGAAAAAAATCCAGGATCAGAGCACTCCCAGTTCTCTCGCTGCCACTTCAAGTCACGAAATGACGGGATTATTCACATCCTTGTGGAGGTGGCCACAGCCCAGGGTGCTTTTCACAGCTATCTGGGCTCCCCTTTCTGGATCCACCAGGCTGGTAAGAACATCGTCCCCTTCTCCTCCTACATAGTTCTCCCGCTATGCTACTGCCATGTCACCGCATGCCCAGAATCACCATCTCTGATGCTTCTGGCCCATAGCCCTTGTGGCATGAGTCTCATGCACAGAAGGGCTTAGGCCAGATCCTGATGACATCTCTGTAGTGCTCATCCCCACGCCAAACTTGCACTGGAGGGAGGTCTCCAGCGGGCAGCTGGAATTGGAATGGCAGCACCCATCATCCTGGGCAGCCCAAGAGACGTGCTATCAGCTCCGATACCTAGGAGAAGGCCATCAAGACTGGAAGGTGAGGTCCAGGAACAAGTGCCCACAGACCTCAGCACACTGGGAATTCCTGAGTTACACCCTGTCTGTCATCAGGGGTGCAGGTGCCCGTGTGTCCATGTCTAGGGTTGTACATCTACGTTGATCTGATTCAACTGGCATCTTCATCTTCTCGGGCAGCTGACTCTGTCAATTACCCGCATTTAAAGTTTTCTTTTCCCTTTGCCTTTGGGATACCAGTCTCTCCTGATGCGCATACTATTTCGCTGACCAAACTTTCTCACTCGCCTTTCTTGGCTCTTTTTTTCTACTCTTCCTTAATATGTTGTGCTTCCTACAGTCCCATCCTAGGCTCTGTTCTCCTAGATAAAATATATATTCTCTCTCTAGGTGAGTGCTTCAACTCCATGTTTTTAATGACCTAATATTAGCCATACCACACTAACCATATGGAAAGGAACTTCTATGCCATAGGAGAATTACCTAAACTTTTGAATTCCCAGTTTCCTCATTGGCAAAACGAAGACAAAGCAATCTATCATCCAGAGTTACAGTAAAAATCAATTATATAAATATCTGGTATACTGCCTGGCAGATAGAAGGTACTCATATACATTAATTAAATCTTAGTTTCTTTCACTACTTTTAATCTTGTTTACCACATATATAGTATATACAACCTCTAAGGATAACTCTTACCTAAAAGCCCCAGGGGTATTTTGGACTCAATACAGCAGTCCCCCTCCCCCTTATCTGTGGGGGATACATTCCAAGGTCCCCAGTGGATGCCTGAAACCATGGCTAGTATTGAATCCTATATATGCTGTGTTTTTTTTCATATACATACATATGTACATACAGCTTCTCTTAGGCATATCCATATTGCCAGCATCACTACTCTTGCATGTCGGGGCCATTATTAAGTAAAATAAGGGTTAGTTGAACACAAACACTAGGCTACTTTGACAGTTGACTTGATAACTGAGATGGCTACTGAGCAACTAACATGCAAGACAAAGGGATGATTCATGTCCTGGGCAGGATGGGGCAGGATGGAGCAGAATGACGTGAACGCTTGTCCTTGCAGACGAGTCTGTGTGTCGGTGAGCATTTCTTTTGTCAGAATGACACACAATTTAAAATTTACAAATGATTTATTTCTGTAATTTTCCATTTAATATTTTTCTAATGTGGTTGACCACAAAGTAACTGAAGCCGCAGAAAGTGAAACTGGATAAAGGGGGGGGGGAACTACTATATATCCAAAACTTAACTCATCTACAGTAAAGTACACAAACCTTAAGTACACTGTTGATTAATTTGTACCTGTGTGTATACCCATGTAACCATTATCCAAATCAAGATATAGGTTACCGGTAGGACCCCAGGAGCTTCTCATGCCCCCTAGAGACACACGCCTCCTTTCCAAGGTAACCACTACTCCAACATTACCATTGATAAGTTTTGACTGTTGTTGAACTTAATAAAATGGAACCATACAGTATTTCTTCCTCAAACTTACTTCTCTGTTCCCTGTCTCTGATTATGGTACCACCTCTTACCCAGTTACCCAACCTTGGAATCCTTCCTTGACTCTTCTTTTCCCCTTATCTCTTCCCCCTATTTATCAACAAATAAGTTTATTGTACTAACAATCCTTAGATCCCTGCTACCACTGCCTTAGCCTCCTCTTTGATCATCCAGCCTGCCCATCCATGCTGTTAACACACTGAGCTACTCTGTAGCTCTCAGACAACTCAGGCACCACTAAACGTTTCTTCGAGCTTTTGATGCCTTACTTGTATCATTATTATAGCACTAATTACTGGTCATTATTTATTTGCTTGTATGTCTTCCTTATTAGACAGGTGAGAGACTATGTTTCAGTTATCTTTTTCCGTAGGGCCTAGCCCAATGTTTGGCAGTTCATAAATGCTTGCTAAATCAAGAAAGTCTCCCTGCTTGTACACACAATACTTGTTCCCTCTGCTTGGAATCTGTCCTTGTACCCCCAGCATCTAGCACAATTCTGGCATCCACTGCTGAATGTGTGTCATTTGCAAACAACCTATGTGGCTCTGAGAGATTATCTGAGTGTATCTGAGGTTTCCATCGCCCAGCCTGGAGTTCTGGTGAGAGCTTCTAGAAGTATGTCCATGTGTCCTGGTCAGTGTGTGTGCTCCGGGACCTCTGTTGGGGTGTATTGTATGTATTAGTATCAGGATGAGCAGTTGTCCTTGCAGATTAGTCTGTGTGTCGGTGAGCGTTTCTTTTGTGGCTGAGCATGTCTCTGGCAGGGGAAGGCTCTCCGTGTTCTATATTCCATGTTTCCGCCAGGATGCGTATTTTGTGTCAGTGAGGACCTTTGGGGGAATCCCCTGGCATTCAGACCGGCAAGATTTTGGTCCAACAGATGCCGGTCTATCGAGGCTCGCCCACCGGCACCCGGAGCCTGACCACCCGCTCGCTTCTCTGAGCAGGTGCTGGAGCCGCCTCTCGGGGCCCAGGGGGAGACCTTGGAGCTTCGCCCGCGATCCCGCTACCGTTTACAGCTGCGCGCCAGACTCCATGGTCCCACCTACCAAGGTCCGTGGAGCACCTGGTCCAACCCAGTTAGGGTGGAGACCGCCTCCGAGACAGGTGAGAGGCCGGCAGGGCAAAGGCGGTCTGCGGCTGCGCGAATGGAGGGCGGCTGGCGCAGCGAGGGGCGGGGCTCCGGCCGCACTGGTCTGCGGCTGCGCGAATGGAGGGCGGCTGGCGCAGCGAGGGGCGGGGCTCCGGTCGCACTGGTCTGCGGCTGCGCGAATGGAGGGCGGCTGGCGCAGCGAGGGGCGGGGCTCCGGTCGCACTGGTCTGCGGCTGCGCAGGCGTACGCGGCGCCCTGGGACGGCCGGGGTCGGCGGCACCTGGGTTTGGGGCTCCGGCCGCTGGCGGCCGAGGTCTAATTGTTTTTGTCCGATAGCCTGGATTTCTTTGGTGACCGCTCTGCTCCTGGTGCTGGGCCTCAGCGCCCTCCTGGGCCTGCTGGTGCTGAGGTGGCAGTTTCCTGCGCACTACAGGTACCACCCCAGTCAGGCGGGAGACAGCCGTGGTCAGGGCGGCGCCGGAGGCCTCTATACAAGCATCCCAAGCCCTCTCTCTCTGACACCTGATCACCAGACAACCTCCACCCCCTACCTATGGCGTCAGCCGCTTCTTGCACATCTCCTCCCCTGGGGGCTGCACCACCTTCTTCCACCTCTAACATTGCCCGCTATACTGGACACCTCAAACAGCCCCACCTCCTGGCTCCTCATCTCAGTAACAGGCTACTGTCCACTCGAGCCAAAACACGTGCTTCATCCCTAATCCAGTCTGGTCTGGTCATTCCAACTCCTAAAGCTCGCTCAAGCAACGGCCCCTTTTCTCTGGTCTTACACTACCTAGCTCACAAAAACAAAACCTCTTGCCGTCACCAGAAAATTTTTTCTAAAATCCACACGTTAATTTATTAATATCACTCACCTCCTTAAATCTCATTATTATAATAGCTTCCCAGGATAGAATTCAGGCTCTAGAATGACAAGCAATGCTCCGCAAAATTTGGCCCCCGCCAGCATTTGCACACTCTATCGCTCTGTGCATTCACCTTGCTAAACTGTGGTGATTTCCTCCAGAAGTTAAGTGGTTTTACTTCTCAGTGCCTTTGCACATAATGTTCCCTCTGTCAGGAATATCCTCGCTGAATGACTAATACCCATTGACCTTTAAATAACTTTCTTCGCCAACTCATGGAAAACCTTTCCTAACCCCCCTCCCCCACTTTATTGGCTACTCTCTTTGTGCTCCTGTAGAGACTTCTATCATATAATAGCATTTTACTGCATTTATTTCTTCATATGCCTTCCCTGTACCTTGCTTGCTCACCTTTAAATTCTCAGCACAGTGCCAGCCAAATAGCAAGCCCTTAAAATTTAAGGCTTAAATAAACATTATTAATGGATGAATCAGTTACGTGGGAAGACTAAGGCTGAGAAGAAATATCACTGGAAGTGATAAACAGAAAGGATAGAATCCATACCACCTCCGTCTTTCAATTGGTAACATCTCTTGACTCTTGAAGAATCAACTCAGAAGGCAACTCCTGCAAGCAGCTTCTTTTGATGGTCCTAGGCTAGGTTAGATGCCCCTCTTATAAGTTCCCATCTGTCTTTGAACTTTTAATCTGCTCATGTACCGTATATAAGCAGACTGGAATGTAGCCTCTATGCAGGTAGCCAGATCCAACAACAACAACAACAAAATTGGGGGAGAAGAAGGAGGTGGTGCTGCTGAACCAGATATATTCATTTCCTTTTCCCAAATTACCAGCTGTCATTCCTCCTTCCCTGGAGCAATATGAGTGATGTCACCAAAGAGGCCTGAAATGTTCAGCTAAAGTCCCTCTGTGTGGAAATATGAACCCAGAAAATTGGGAGGTTCCCCCAACATACCTTAATCTGTACCCTTCCTAGATAAATCACTTTCCCCAGTAACTTAATAAGCCCCACTGGCTCTCCTCAATCATTTATTCATTCATTCATCTAGCTAATTTCTTGAACACCTATTATGAGCCAGATACTGTTCTATACCCTGGAGATAGAGGAGTGAGCAAATAGGCAAATTTGCTCTTATGGGGTTCACATGCTAGTGAAGTGAAACAGACAAAAATGAATATACTGTATAATAACAATAAATATACAAGTTAAGTGCTATAGGAGAAATAAAGCAGAGCATGAGATAGTGATCAGGAAGGAAGGTGGTATTATTTTAGACAGGGTAGTCAGGGAAGGCCTGTCTGTCAGGATGGCATTTGAGCAGAGAGACCTAAATGAAATGAGGGAATAATTCAAGTGTTGCAAACAGAAAAGAAAGTGCAAAGGCCTTGAAGCAGGAATGTTTGAGGACAGTGTAGCACCCTTTTTTGAACCTTTCCACCACTGACTTCCTTCCCGACCTGAGGTTTCCTTTTCACCTATGCTCCTCTATCTTCCTTGACTGCACCCATTTCTCCCAAGTTTTACTCACACATCTCACTGCCTCCCCCACTACCCGACCCCAGTGTTGTCCTCACTCCTAAGACTCGCTCCTCTTTCTTCTCCCCAAGGAGCCTGAGGCACGCCCTGTGGCCCTCACTTCCAGACCTACACAGGGTCTTAGGCCAGTACCTTAGGGATACTGCAGCACTGAGTTCGGTGAGTGCGCTCCCTTCCCTACTACCCACCTCCAGCCCTACCTACAGTAGGATCCTTATCCCCACAATACAACTTTTTTAAGGCCCTTGCCTGCCAGCATTCCATTCCTGGGCCCTACCCCCAGCCAAACCCTTATTCCTACACAGTCCAGATCCTCCTCCCAAAGGACCTGCTCTAACCCAAGCCCCTTTCCCTCCCATCTCTCCCAGTCCAAGGCTGCAGTCTCAGATGCCTGTGAGGAAGTGGAACCCAGCCTCCTTGAAATTCTACCCAAGTGCTCAGAGAAGAGTTCCTTGCCCCTGTGTTCCTCCCAGGCACAGATGGACTACCGAGGATTGCAGCCCTCTTGCCTGGGGACCATGCCCCTGTCTGTGTGCCCACCCATGGCTGAGTCAGGGTCCTACTGTACCACTCACATTGCCAACCATTCCTACTTACCCCTGACCTGTTGGCAGGCCCCTCACTCCCAGTATCCCGGACAGATCCAAACCCTCTAGACCAGTGGTCCCCAACCTTTTTGGCACCAGGGAACGGTTTCGTGGAAGACATTTTTTCCACATATGTGGGAGGGAGGGAGGGAGGGTTTGGGGTTGATTCAAGCACCAGATGCGCTTAATTGTTACCACTCACCATAGGGTTTTGATACGAATCTGCTAGCAATTGTATTATCTCTGTGCAGTCAAACCTCTCTGCTAATGTTAATCTATATTTGCAGCCACTCCCCAGCACTAACATCACTGCCTCAGCTCCACCTGAGATCATCAGGCATTGGATTCTCATGAGTATGCAACCTAGATCCCTCACATGCTCAGTTCACAATAGGGTTCATGCTCCTATTAGAATCTAATGCTCCCACTTAGTTCACAGGAGGTCGAGCTCAGGTAGTAATGTGAATGGTGGGGAATGGCTGTAAATGCAGATGAAGCTTCGCTCCTCATCTCTGTTTACCTCCTTCTGTGTGGCCCAGCTCCTGGTGGTTGGGGACCCCTACTCTAGACCTTTCTTTCCAGCCTCTCTACCCACCCAGCCTACCCCACCCCTACACCATAAACACCTCAGACCTCACTTCCATCCTTCTTGTTGACCCTGTAGGTGGGCTTCACAAGGCTGATCTTTCAGTACCACTGCTGACATAAATTCAGTATCCTCTTTCTTTAGGCAGGGCTCATTTGACTAATCTCCTCCAACTTCCACCTTCTTTCTCTCGCCTCTTTAATGCCAAACTCCTTGAAAAGAAGTCCTCATTTCCCACTTCTCATTTGCTCTTCAGACTACTTCAGTTCATTCCCCCACTGCCACTTTGCTAATGAATCTGCTCAAGCAGTGTTCACTTCAAACTTTGTTTTTAAGATTTATTTTATTGTTTGAGAGAAGGTGAGAGAGAGAGAGAAGTGGGGAGGGCCCACAACAATTGTACATCATGAACAGTGACATGGTTTCACTCTACACAGATGGATGAGGGGCTGCCTAGGGCGGGAACCAAACTGGAGGCTTCCCACAAGGGAGGCAAGAACCTTCGCCACTGAGCCATCTCAGTGGTTACCAGTTGCACCTCGATTCAGCATATGGGGTTTGCACGGGTCAGGGCCAGGAATCGAACCCCAGCAAGCACTCAACCGCTGATCTATCCCAGTATCCCTAACTCAAACTTTCTAATTGTAAGATCCAATAGGATCTTGTTAACCCTCCATTTATTTGATCTTTCTGTGGCATTTGTCATGGCGATTTCCTGTTTCTCCTTTAAATTCTCTCCTTCCTTGGCTTCCATAACATCACTCTCTCCTGGCTCTGCTCCTGCCTGTGTGAGTATACCGGTAGTTAAGAGCAAAAACTCTGGAGTTAGCACTGGATTCCATTCCTGTCATCCCGCTTACTAGCTGTGGGCAAATAAAGTCTTTGAGCCTTAGTTCCTCATTTATGTAACAGAGGTAACAGAACCCTACAGAGTTGTGAAGAGGATTAAATGAGTTAATCTAAATAAAGCATAGTGCCTAGGGTATATTGAGTGTTCAATATATATGAACAATCATAATTATTCCTTTTTATGCTCTTATCCTGGCATCTCTTCTAGTCCTTAATTATTGTAGTCCCTCAGAGTCCATTCTTAACAGTCTCCAATCCCATCCATCCTCATTGCCTTTATTCTATGCTGACTATTCCAAAGTTCTTGTCTCCAGCACAGACTTCTACCATAGCACCTGTGATGCCTTATACAAGTAATTGTTTACATGTCTGTTTCCTCCTACTAGATTATGAGTTCCTTGAGGGCAAGGGCTGTGATTTGTCTTCCTCTCCCAGCATCTAGAGTAGCACTTGGTAGTAGGCCTTCAATAAATGATTTCTAAATGAATGAAATCTTTCTGGACACCACCACCTTAATCTCATGCCAACCTCCCTCATCCATATGCAGCAGTAAATGTGCCTAAGCCATTCTGGCTATAGATTCCTATGACGCATTCAAATTCTCAAACAAATGTTTTGTTTTGTTTGCTGGCTTCAGACATACCCAATGTATCAATCAGGGTCTTGGCAGAATAGATGGCACACTCAAACTGGGTATCTTTATGAGAGTTTAATAAAAGGCATATTTATAAAGACGAGGCAGGATGTAGGAAAACCATCATGGAATAGTGCATTACCCCAGGGCTAACAACAGCTGGGAGTTGGTTCCACCCCTAGGCACCAAAGGGCAAGGGAAGAGAATGGGTACTAGATCTCAAGAGGGTCGCTATAAGAGAAGGCTGCCTGGCGGGAGAGATACAGCCAACCTGTGAGGACGTGGCAGGGAGGGAGCCAGGGAAATAAATAGCTCCAGATTACTCTTCTCCCATCCTCTGATCTCTGTATTAGTGTGCTAGTGCTGCCGTAACAAAGTACCACAAAATGGCTTAAACAACAGAAACTTACTGTCTCAGTTCTGGAGGCTAGGAGTTCAATGTGTCCAAGGGGTTGGTTCCTTCTGAGAGCTGTGAGGAAGAATCTGTTCCATGCCTTTCTGCTAGTTTCTGGTGGCTTCCTGGCAATCTTTGGTGGTCTTTGGCTTGTTAGAAACATCACCCTTATCTTTGCCTTCATCTTCAGATGTGTGCCTAAATTTCCCCATTTTTTTAAGGACACCAGTCATTGAGTAGGGACCACCAAAATGACCTCATCTTAACTAATTACATTTGCAATGACCCTATTTCTAAATCAGATCACACTTTCAAAACTGGGGCTTAGGGATTCAACATACAAATTTGGGGGTGGGGGGACACAATTCAAAATATCCTCCCATTGGTGGAAGCCAAATTGAAGCCAGAGCCCAAGGGAATCCACTGATGTAGACTGTATAAATCAGCCTCACAGGGTAGAGTGCAGGGTGGAGATGAATGAAGAGTAGGTCTGGTTGGGATTAATGGATGACATCCAATATATTCATTTTCCATCATTTCCTCTAGCCATGTTCAAGGTTCTGACTCTACTCCTAGGGGCTCAGGCCTAGGATTGAGACACAAACCACTGAATCTCTCAGCTTTACATCCACTCAGGCATCATGTCCTGATCATTTTTACTTCCTACATTCCGTCTCCTCTATCTCCACTGAACCACTATTATAGCCTTCTAATTAATTTCTCTGCCTCCAGTCTCTCTTTATATTTCTCCAGTCTCAACCTATATGTCACCTCCAGATTGATATTCCTATTCATCTCACTAATTTCTTTCTCTTCCTCTGTTTACCTATGTGAAGATTAAAAGTATTAATGTAATACCAAGCATATAGTGAATACTCATTATTATCCCAATTAACTTGTCCCACCCTCTGAATATCACCTATATTTTATTTCTTCCATGCCCTTTGCTTTTCTAGATTCAAGTCCTTCAGGTGGGAGTTCCCATCTAACCAGCTCCTCGGCCTCTAATTATCCATCTCTAAAGCCTTGTTCTCCTTCCCTTCAGCCTTAGAGGAAGTGGTCTGTCTTTCCTAGACTGAAAAAGCTCCTTGTGTTTTCTATCCCATTTCTTCCTGGGGAAGGTACCTAGGCCCCTTGTTCTATCACCTGGCCCTTGCCTGGCCTCTTTCACCTCCCCTGACTCTTGCCTTCACCTTCAAATAGGCATAAGCCTCTTGGTGCTAGTATTACCTCAGGCTCCCATGCATTGCCCCTTTCTCACTCTCAGATTTCTCACACAAGTAGCCTGTGCTTTCTGCCTCCACATTCTCTCCATCCTTCTTTCTTCAACCCTTTAAAATCAGCACCCTCCCTCCTGATCCTACTCTCTGCAAGGTTACATATATGTTTCTTAGTGGCCAAATCTGAAGTCTTCTGTCATCATTCTGCTTGAACATTTTGCATATTAGAATTCTTCCCATTTCAAGGACCATGTATAATCTGGCTTCCTTCATTCCTTTATTTTATTTTATTTATTTTTATTTTTTTGAACTGAACTGGGGGCCTCACGCCTGGGCCGGAGCCGGGATTTGATCCTTGGTCCTCGGGGCTTCAAAGTGAGCGCTTAACCCGCTGAGCCATCCCGGCTTTCCCAATTCCTTTATTTTAAAATGTACAAATTCCCAGAGGTTGTACCCTTATTTAACCTTTTTTTCTACAGTTAACCCACACTCTGGCACAGGGGTATCCAACCTTTTGGCTTCCCTGGGTCACACTGGAAGAATTGTCTTGGTCCACACATAAAATACACTAACAATAGCTAATGAGCTTTAAAAAATCTAATGTTTTAAGAAAGTTTATGAATTTGTGTTGGACCATATTCAAAGCCATGCTGAACCATATGCAGGCCACAGGTTGGACAAGCTTGCTCTAGAACAGGGGTGGCGAACCTTTTGGCAATTGAGTGCCAAAGTTTATGAAATAAGAGTATACTCGCTCGACTCGCGTGCCAACCCATCGAATGAGATAGAGGTATTGATTTTTTTATGTCTATAAGAGCATAAACAATAATTTTTTAAATGGTATTCACATATCCACGTGCCGAAATAATTGTTCCGCGTGCCACTTTGGGCATGCGTGCCATAGGTTCGCCACCCCCGCTCTAGAAGCTGCAAACTTCTGGCCACGTCCCTACCCTCAGCTATGTTTTGTTTATACCTTCCTTAAACAAAAACTCTCATTGATTCCACAAGGCCTAGAAGATAAAGTCCAAATTCCTTAGCTTAATACTTAAGGCCATAACCAGCTGACTCTAGAATGCATTTTCTATATTCTCTGGGGCTCAGGGACTTCCCCTTTACAATCCCAGGACCTACAACTCCCTGTTTTCCAAGTTAATTGGAAATAGAGGACATAAATACTTCAAAATGGAAGATAATATTATTATAAATTTGGGCTAATTGAATATTTTTCTGTCATCAGAGTTTATACCACTACTTACTATTATTGGCTATGTGCCTTTGGGCAAGTTTCTTTTTCTATAAAAGGGGATAGAGTATCTATAGGAGTAAGGATTAAACTCAATAATGTATGTGAACTGTTTAAACCGTGTCCAACCTTTTGGCTTCCCTGGGCCACACTGGAAGAACTGCCTTAGGCCACATATAAAATAACACTAGTGATAGCTGCTGAGCTTAAAAAAAACACCTCATGTTTTAAGAAAATTTACAAATTTGTGTTGGGCCCCCATTCAAAGCTGTCCTGGGCCACATGCAGCCTGTGGGCCACGGGTTGGACAAGCTTAAACACAGTAGGCAGCATTTGGCCAATAAATGGTACTCATTATTATTATTGCTGCTTCACCTCTAAGCATATTCCCACAATGCATTCAAGTCATTATTAGAATGCTGCATTGAATGGGAGTCAGACCTAGTTTCCCACCAATTTGCGTGACCTCTGGCAAATCCCTTCCCTGGGCCTCTGTTTCTTCATCTATAAAATATGGGTATGTTCCCAGAATAGGGAGGACGCACCACTACAGATTAGACTATGGGTCTCTCAAATTCCTGACACTTGATCCTTTTTCTTGACTATTAAGGAACTGACCTCTTTCAGACTCTTTTTCCCTCTTTGTAAAACAAGCAAACAATTTTTAAAAACAAACACGTACTTCTTCATTCCTGGCTGTGTTCTACAGGCATCATGCAAATTGCGGATGCAGCCTAACTAGTTCTGGCCTTCTTTCTTCTCCCAAACTTCTCAAACTTTACCCCACCCACACCCCCACACTCCTGTCTCACCCTTGCCCGCCGGCCTACCGGCCGCTGCCTTTCCCTTTGAAGGGCTCAAGTGCTTTATTTAGGTCGCTCCACCGAGTTCTGCACTTAGGTATCCTAAGTAAAATCCACATGTAGGTATTTAATGTGAAGGGCGGGTGAGGGGCACCTGAGAAATGAATGGAAGTAACTTGGGAAGGTGGAGGCAGCACAGGCCCCGCCCCCAGACGCTCCCCGTCCCTCCCCTATCGCTTTCAGACACGAGTTCTCTGGGACTCCCCTTACGCTTCAAATCACGCTCCACGTGTGAACTCTCGTGAGATCTGTGACTTGCCCCGGAAGACCCGCCTCAGTGCGGTCGAGGCCAATGGGAGAGGGTGACGGTTGCAGCAGTTGCGTTTTGAAGGAGCCAATGAGTGCTCGGAGCGGAGAGTTTAAGAAGCCTAGGCCGGCATTTGTAAGGCCGGTCCGTGATCGGAACCTGCTCCGAACATACAGTGAGAACCTGCTGGGTCCAGCCGAGGTGGGGCCGCTGCCGGAGGTGCCGGGCCAAGAGGGGCTGTTGCTGGAGTGGCCCTGACTCTGTGGCCGGTCTTCTCAGAGCACAGTCGCCTGTCTTTCTCCGGGGCTCGGCAGGCACCCTTTCCAAGGACCCCCTCCCCCTCCAGACGCTCCGCTTCCATGGCTCAGTTCGTGTTCGAGAGTGACCTGCACTCGCTGCTGCAGCTGGACACACCCATCCCCAATGCACCCCCCGCGCGCTGGCAACGCAAAGCTAAAGAAGCCTCAGGTCCGGCCCCCTCACCCATGCGGGCCGCCAATCGATCCCACAGCGCAGGCAGGACCCCGGGCCGAACTCCTGGTGAGTGGGGTGCGATGGAACACGGGGAGGGAGAGAGAACGGCTGAGAGCAGCCTACATTTCCCCTCCCGCAGGAGCCTTGTGAGACTATTTGGCTTCCCTCTCCCCGCCCCAGGCAAATCCAGCTCCAAGGCTCAGACTACTCCCAGCAAACCTGGCGGTGACCGCTATATACCCCATCGCAATGCTTCCCAGATGGAGGTGGCCAGCTTCCTCCTGAGCAAAGAGAACCACCCTGAAAACAGCCAGACTCCCACGAAAAAGGTATGTGTCGCAGAGGGACTTACGGCAAGGGATCCCTCTGGGTACTTTA
Organism: Craseonycteris thonglongyai; assembly: GCA_004027555.1. Taxonomy (NCBI): domain Eukaryota; kingdom Metazoa; phylum Chordata; class Mammalia; order Chiroptera; family Craseonycteridae; genus Craseonycteris; species Craseonycteris thonglongyai. Next base: position 84,524 of record PVKE010000562.1, on the reverse strand, counting down.
CACAATGCCATCCTGCCTCACCACCACCCTTATGTGACAGGAACATCAGAAAGCCTGGGCTTTGAATCTGAACGGTTTTGATGTGGAGGAAGCCAAGATCCTTAGGCTCAGTGGAAAACCACAAAAAGTCCCAGAGGGTGAGACCTGAAGTTTCTGGTTTTTGAAGAGAGGTGTCATTCCATCACAGAACTGAATGGAGACGCCTGTCTGCTCTTCCCACCCAAGACTGGGAAGAGGGGAAGTGTTTATCTGACCTTTTGGGTGAGGGGCAGGGGAAGGTGTCAGTTATCCGAGTGTCTGGACTCACTCCATTGCCACAGGTTACCAGAACAGACTGAAAGTACTCTACAGCCAGAAGGCCACGCCTGGCTCCACCCGGAAGACCTGCCGTTATATTCCTTCCCTCCCAGACCGGATCCTGGACGCCCCTGAAATTCGTAATGACTACTGTAAGTTCAGCCTGGCTCCTTGCTGGGTGGATGGATAAAGAAGGCCTGGGGACCAGGCAAACAAGGAAGCTCTTGCCTCTTCCCTTTGCCCCCCTGGCAGACCTGAACCTGGTAGATTGGAGTTCCGGGAATGTATTGGCTGTGGCTTTGGACAATAGTGTGTACTTGTGGAGTGCTAGCTCTGGGGACATCCTGCAGCTGCTGCAAATGGAGCAGCCTGGGGACTATGTATGTTCTGTATCCTGGATCAAAGAGGGCAACTATCTGGCTGTGGGTACCAGCAGTGCTGAGGTGCAGGTAAGACTTGTGCCCATGCTAAGCTCTATTGTCCCCCAGCAGACGGATGTTAATACCAAAGCCCAATCTGAGCACAGTGGTTCTTTTTCTAGTTATGGGATGTGCAACAGCAGAAGCGGCTTCGAAACATGACCAGTCATTCTGCCCGAGTGGGCTCCCTGTGTTGGAATAGCTATATCCTGTCCAGGTCAGTGGTTTTTCCTAGTCTTGTGAAATGAGGCTATAATTTTTACCTACTCTTCCCCACACTGTACACTTCTGAACTGAAGCGGCTTGGCCCTGCTGATGGCATTTGGTGCTGCCATCGAACCTGATTTCCTCATTTCTTACAGTGGTTCACGCTCTGGCCACATCCATCATCATGATGTTCGGGTAGCAGAACACCATGTCGCCACACTGAGTGGTCACAGCCAGGAAGTGTGTGGGCTGCGCTGGGCCCCAGATGGACGGCATTTGGCCAGTGGTGGCAATGATAACTTGGTCAATGTGTGGCCTAGTGCTCCTGGAGAGGGTGGCTGGGTTCCCCTGCAGACATTCACTCAGCATCAAGGGGCTGTCAAGGTAAGAGTGGGGCTAGGGCCTCTGCAGACCCTCACCCAGAACTTGGGAAAATATTAAGGGGATATGGGATGGTGGGATTGGAGTGGGTTACCTGTGACCCCTGTAGCTCCTTGTCTAGTACCTGCTGACCCCACCTTTAATCCCATCTAGGCTGTAGCTTGGTGTCCCTGGCAGTCCAATATCCTGGCAACTGGAGGGGGCACCAGTGATCGACACATTCGTATCTGGAATGTCTGCTCAGGGGCTTGTCTGAATGCTGTGGATGCCCACTCCCAGGTAGTCTTTTTCCTATTACAGCCTCTTCCTCCCAGATTTGTTTTTACTCTTTATAGTCTTCCTGGGCAACCATGTCCCCTCCAATGGCTCGCTGACTCTGTACCCTGCTGATTCCCAAACTTCTAAGTCACTTCTCACTCAGGAGCTCCAGAATCATATTTTTTAACACTCTGTGGCTTGTCTCCAACCCCATGTCCTAGAGCAGGGGTCTCCAAACTTTTCAGCCCGAGGGCTGCATTAACTATCAAACAGCAGTTATATCATCTCATTGACTGTGAACAGAAGTAGAAAAAGTAAGCGGCTGATCTTGGCAGGATACATGTAAATTTCCGGCCGGATGAGAGGGCCTCACGGGCCGCATCCAGCCCGGAGTTTGGAGACCCCTGTCCTAGAGGTAGCATTGCCCTAATACGGGGGTGGCGAACCTACGGCACACATGCCCAAAGTGGCACGCGGAACAATTATTTTGTCACACGGAGCTGTGAATACCATTAAAAAAATTATTGTTTATGTTCTTATAGATATAAAAATAATCGATACCTCTATCTCACTCGATGGATTGGCACGCGAGTCGAGCGAGTATACTCTTATTTCATAAACTTTGGCACTCAATCACCAAAAGGTTCACCACCCCTGCCCTAATATGTCCCAAATTAAATTTGTCACTTCCCCTTGTCTCCTTGAAATGTATTCCTATTCTTCCTTTTCTTATATTGAGAGGGACAGAACCTACTCAGACTCTGAAAAATATTCTAGAGCCTTTCACAAACCTCCTCACCTAGTCACCAGGATGTATGAGTTCTCTCAGAATATCATTTACATGTCCCCTTCCTTCAGTCTCATCTTCCCAGTAGAGGCCCACTGCACTGGTCTAATCTGTCCTCTACATTGTGCTCTGGGCACTCTGTTAACTGTCCTTAAATCCTGCAGTGGCTCCCCATCATCTGTAGCATATAATCAGAATCCATTAGAATTTGTGGCCCTTGCTGCTGGGTCTCTCTGTAACCACTCCAGCTTTGTCTCCTTAAACCCCCCACCCACCCCCACACACACACTCACACTCACTCCCCATGCAGTCTTTCTGGATTAGGGCTTTGGAGCTGGCTCTGTCACCTCCTAACTTAACTTGCCTGTGATCTTAGGCAACTAGCTAAACTTCTTTTTGCTTGATTCATCTGTAAAATGATTGTACCTCTCAGAAGGCTTTTATAAGGACTATGGTCATTCAAATCCATAGCATGGCAGGGTGCCTAACTCTAGAATGGACCTAGTTCTGATTTGAATAGTGTTGGCTATGTGTTGTGCTCACACTGTCCCTTCTCCACAGGTGTGCTCCATCCTCTGGTCTTCCCACTACAAGGAACTCATCTCAGGTCATGGTTTTGCCCAGAACCAGCTGGTTATTTGGAAGTACCCAACCATGGCTAAGGTGGCTGAGCTTAAAGGTAGGTGTAAGTGACAGAAGCCAGACACAAAAGGCTACATATTATATGACTATTTATATGAAATGTCCAGTGGAGGCAAATGCAGAGAGAGAAGACAGATTAATGTGCCAGGGGCTAGAGGGGGAGAGAGGGTAATGAGGAGTGACTTCCTTTATGGAGTGATGAAAATGTTCTGAAATTACTGTGATGGTTGAACAACTGTGAATATACTAAAAACCAATAAATTGTATACTTTAAAAGAAAAATTGTATGGTATATGGATTATCTCTATAAAGCTATTATAGAAAACTCAAAATTGGATGGCTGTATATTATGTCTGCATTCATATGTGCTGCTCACTTTTTCCCTCCTCATGCCCTAGGCCACACAGCCCGGGTTCTAAGTCTGACCATGAGTCCAGATGGGGCCACAGTGGCATCAGCAGCAGCAGACGAGACCCTGAGGCTATGGCGCTGCTTTGAGTTGGACCCTGCACGGCGGCGAGAGCGGGAGAAAGCCAGTGCAGCCAAAAGCAGCCTCATCCATCAAGGCATCCGTTGAGGACCAATTCATCACCTCAGTTGTGTGTTTGCCTTTTTTTTTTATTTTTCTAATAAAGTCATGTCTCCCTCTCTTCTCCTTGCGTGGGTCTGTCCCAATGGCTTTTCCAAGAGGCTCCTCCCTGAAGTGATCAGAGAGCTAGAAATGTCTGTCCTGTGGAATCCTTGACTATTATCTCTCCTGTTTCAAGAAAGCTAGCATGCTTTGTATCCCACCTCCATTCACACATGTACACACGTTCTCAGTGGTTTCCTCTGTCACTTTTAATGAAGACATGAGTGAGCAGTCTCCACAGGATGCATTCTCAGACCTCCCACCCACTGTGACCTTTGGCCAAAGAAGCTCCTTCGTTGTGGAGTGGAAAACGAGAGGCTGGGGCCACAGTGACAGATTATTGCTGACCTCTTCAGTGTGAGGAAAAAGGCCACAGGTGGGGGCCAGCCCTGAGTGCTCCTCTCCCAAGTTTAAGGCAGGGAGGGGGAAGTAAGTGTCCAGCCCTTTCAGCCCCCAGCTCGAGTGGCAGAGGGCAATTAGGCCACGTCCCTGGGGCTGGCCAGGAGTGGGTGAGGAACAGAAGCTGTGGTCCTTTTACCAGCTGTGGGGTGGGGAGGGCCTGTCCCCTGCTCAGTCCTGACCACATAAGCCCTGCTCACAGGTGTAGGTGGAAAGGACAATGACGGATGCTGCCCAAGGTGCAGTCCTGAGGCACTTAGGTGGGCGCCTAGCTAGAGCATGTTTCTCAGTTGGCCTTGACTTTGGTGGTGCCTGCAGCTCCGTTTTGCTGAACTGCTCGGGGCAGCCGTTTGCCTTTGGTGTAGGAATGATACCAGAAATTGGAGAAGAGCACAAAGAAGATGGTGCCGTACATCCAGATGAGGTGAATGATGACTGGGTACTGGTAGTTACAGGTGGGCATGAAGTAGTACTGGGAGATGTGCAGCGAGACCAGGACAAACTGGATCTACGATAAAGGCAAAGGTCAGAGGGAACAGGCTAGAGGAAAAGGGTACAAAAAGAAACTGAACACAGTGGGGTGGGATAGGGCTGAAGGTGAGAGATTGGACAAAGGAAGGATCCAGACTAGAAGTGTTGGGATGGCTGGAGGCCAGGTCTAGCCCCTTACCAGCTGGATGGCTGTCATGTGCTTTTTCCACCAAAGGTAGGGCTGAGCCGCAGGGCCGAGCGCAGACAATCCATAGTACAGGTACATGATGACATGCACACAGGAGTTTATCATGGCATGGAAAGAACCCATTCCTCCTGTGAGGGGCAAGGAACTGGGTCAGAAGAGTCAAGCCTCTGACCCCCAGTGCCTGCCCCTCTTCCACAGTGGCCTTCCCCATTCACCTGGGGCAATTCTTATCCCCCACCACCAGCTCCAGGGAAGCACTGAGTGGTGGAAAACATGTAGGAAGGTCACCTGTCCATCTTTTTTCCGGAGAATAAAGATCACCTGAGAGAAGAGCAGGGAAAGGGGTTTCAGAGCCAGGGCTTCTCACCCATTCCCCCACTCCAACCCCAAGTTCTCACGTTTTATATACTCTCTCACCGTGTCTATCAGCTCAATGAACTTGGAGAAGAGGAAGAGCCAGGCCACTCGAACCATCTGCAATAAGTCAGAGCAGCCTTAGGACCTTACACTTCACTCTAAGGGCTTCCCTAAACTGGCGCATGAGCACAGGTCACACCCAAGCTGCTCCTGGCCCCAGGCTGCTTATAACCTAGTTCCTGCCCCCACTTACCCTCAGTGCCTCTGGATTGTTGGAAAAGTCCACAGGGTCACAGTGCCAGGTATAGGTCTTCAGCCAGCCAGACATCAAGAACTAGGAAGGGGTGTGGATTAGACCACCAATTATCTCACTCCCCACAAGCCCTCCCATTTTCTAGTTGAAGAAATGGATCTGGGCCTGCCTGGGAAGAAGATGCCATGCTCTGGCTCTAAGTTCCTGCCAGCAGGTATTAAAGCCTAGGCATGCCAGGGGCCCACCTCATAGACAATGTAGAGGGAGAGTGCCACCAGCGAGAAGTTGTAGAAAATCATGAAGCCACGCAGCTGGAAGGGCTTCCGATTGGCCATGATACGAGGCCCAAGGGAGAGAACGAAGGACACGTAAGCCAGGAGGATGGAGGTCATTAGCAGGGGTGACCCCATCAGAGGGTAGCTCTGGATCCGGGGATCTGTGAATAAGGGTCAAAGGAGTCAGGAAGGGCCACAGGATTCAAAGGGTCCCCACCAGGTATACAGATATGAGGTAGGCTCACAAAAGGCATGGGGTTTTCGGGGACTCTCCATTAGGAGACAGCCCTAAATCCAGGGATCTCAGAGAAGGAGAGAGGAAGGGCAGGTGGACAGCATCTCACCTCCATACTTCATCATTGTCTGGTACAAGTTCACAACAGCCTCCATCCTGGCTACAGACTCTGGGGGCGGAAGGGTGGGTGTCAGCCATGGCCCAACTGTGCCCCCACCATCCCACCCCTGACCCACAGACAGGACACAGACCAGACGTGACAACCCCAGACGCCTCATGGCAAAAAAGGACATCAACAGTGAGAGGAAGGAATTACTGTGGATGGACCAGGGGTTGGAGGAGGCAATTTGGCGGGGGCATCTGCTTCCTACACATCCTGCCGTCCTCGTAAGGGCAGTTCCGCCCTTCCTCTCCACGCCTTCCTCTCCTCTCCTCACACTCTGCTCTTCTCTGGAGGTTTTAACTTCATGACCTCCCCTCCCCTCTTCCTCCACAAGAGAACTCTCAATTAGTCTCTTTCCAGAAGTCTTACACTCTCACCAACAGGAAACTCATCTCCAGAATGAACCATCTCTCCTTTCCTCACCAGTCTCTCACTTCTCCAGCTCTGGACCCTTCTTCTCTCCAGGGGTCCTTCCCCTTAAACCTCTCCTATCCCATTTCAGGATGTTCATCTCCCAGGACTGTCCCTGCCTGTGGGACTCTCACTCTGAGTCCTTCAAGTCCCTTCTGGGACTCTCCTCTCCCCAGGGTCCCTCCTCTCCCCCGCTGGGATTCTTTACTTCCCGGCAGGCCCCTCCGGTAGCTTCTGGGACTTGTCCCCTCCGGGTACTCCCTGCCCCTTCCTCCCCTTGCCAGCTGAGACACTCCTTAGAGCTCTCCACTGCCCTCCTGGGCTCTCACCTCCAGCCTCTGTCTCCGGTGTTCTCTCACCCTTCCTTTCTGGGAGCCTGGCTCTTTGAGACTCCTGCCCCAGTGGCTCCACCTGTCTGACTAGATCTGGCAGCAGCTCCTCCCTCCAACCACCCCCGCTGCACTGCACATGGGGTGGAGGGTGGGTCCAGGCCACAGGTCAGTGCCTGGAGGAGCAGGACCCATGAGGGAGGATTGAGAAAGCCAAGCAAAGCCCGTACTAACCACCCACCCACCCTACACCAGCCAGATGGGCTAAGGTTCTAGATTTTGAGCCACAAACCTCTGGGGGCTCCAGCCCCAGCCCAAACCTTGACCCAAAAAGAACTGCAGAAAACCCACACCCAGCATCTTCTAAACTAGCCTTAAATTCTCAGTTTGTCCTACTTCAGAATGGGTACAATTAACCTTCTCTCCCAGGGAGGGGCAGGGAAGCCAGTGGCATGTGAGGAGGTGGGGAAGTGGGGGAGGTCTCAGGAATCTTTCCCTCCCTCAGGGAGGGATCTAATGAACTAGGCCCTGTCCCCCTCAGAGCCTGAAGGAATGTCGGGGGAGGGCTCACAGGGACACAAAAGCTAACCGGAGGGGAGCCTGGGACTGAGGCAGCCCTAGAGGGGCAAGGCAGCCTCTGAACAGCCAGGGCAGCAGATGCTCAGATGCTCTGTGAGCTGCCTCCACTCTAGTCCAACAGGTTGTTGGTTCCTTCTATCCAGAGAACAACCTGTGCAGGTACTGAGTGAGGAACACAACTTCTGACACATTCATGGAGGTTGCACACACACCCCTCACGCATACTCACTGGGCACACATCTCACAGATGTCCCCCCAGCACCCATGTCCACCTCCAACTGCCCCATCATGGTTAGGCCCCAGTCCTCTCATCCACACACCCTGTCACACAGCTCTCTCCCCACCACCCCACCCAATGACAAACGCGCCCATGGCTAGCACACATCTGTGCACACCTCCTGCTGGCAACAACTGCTCTTCTGACACACCACCCAAACCAGCCTCCATGCACTCTGACCTGGATAGTTTCTAATAACTCAGACTTGCTCCAGCCTACATTTACACTGTGAACACACCCCAAACACTTCACACATCCTCCCTTACAGGTCCTGCATCACCATGTGCAAGAGCTTATGCACACACACAGGTTTACTCAGACATGTGTGAATCACAGAAAATGTGGTCACATAAATTCATACAGCCCACTTAGAGGGGAATGAACATAAAATCACCCACACTGCATGCAGACACCACATGCCATTGGTCACACATACAGATTTCTTTTCACACACGACAACCATCATTCATTCATTCATTCATTCGTTCGTTCACAATCAGATTTTTGTTGGTTGCCTACTCTGTTGTGGGGCCTACCCCTGGAGGCATACACAGCATGTTTTAACACAGTTCTTCCCTGACCCATGCGAGTTTGCCAACCTCTTAGCTCTCTCAACCACCTCCCCCAAGCTCACCACACGCATGCACACACGCATGCACCCTGGAGGTCAGGAGTGGCTCAAGGTTTCAGGAAAGGACCTCTCTTCAAGCTTGAGAACCTGGGTGTGTCTCTGCTAGGGGAACTCAGTTTGGCCCTTCCTTCCTTTAAGATGGATGGAAGGGAAAAGGAGGCAGGCAAAGGAAGGGGGAAAAGGGAGGGGAGGAGAGGGCGGGGACTAGAGAGGAGAAGAGTAAGACCAGGAGGTGGTGGAGGAAGGCCTAGGTTTGAGTCAATGGGGGCCAGGGACCGGAGGGAGGTTGCTGGAGAGGCCCAGCCCTAGGGAGCTGGGACCTCCCACCCACTCTCCCCAAGAACAGCCTCGCCCACATCCAGGGCAGGGCAGGGCAGGGCAGGGCAGGGCAGGGTTGGGCCGGGCCGGCCAGGCAGGGGTCCTGGGCACGTGGAGCGCTCACCCTGGACGGTCCAGACTCACCAGTGGGGGGCCAAGCGGGCAGCAATGGAGGGCTCGGAGGGAGCAGGGCCAGAGAGAAGTCCCCAGGGCCAGCCTGCCTGCCACTTCCTCATCTGCTGGGCCGACTTTCTGTCACCAGAGGGGGAGAGGGCGGGCCGGGTGGGGGGTGCCTGCTGATTGGGCCTCCGGCTGAGGCAGGAGGGGCCGTCAAGCCCCGACTGGGCTCTGCGGGAAGGGCGGGAGCAGGGGCGGGCCGTTCGATCCCGGGGCAGGAAACAGGCCCAGCCCCAACTCCCCACCCCTTCCCTCCGCGCCTCTCAGCCTGCCTGCTGCTGTCAGGTCGCGCGGCCTGACTCGGGCCGCCAGTTACGCCCTGCTCCTCCCTGACATTCAGCCCCTGGGTGGCCTCATTCTGGGCCCTCTGGTGATTAATCCGCCAACACAGCCAACACATCTGTTTGTGGCAGGCCCATCCATCTTAGAACCCTAGGAAAAGTTCCAAGACTCAGCCCTTCCCTCAAAGAGCCCCCTCTCGAGAGGGTGAGAACACAGAGGTGGGTCAGAGAAGCAGAGAGGTCTCCCTCAAAGGGAACAGCTGGGCATGGAAGCCTTCTCTATGCCTATAAACCTGGATGAGCCCTAGCATTAGGAGGAGCTGAGAATTTCTCGCATGGAAGTGGGAAAATACAAGTGGCCTGGGGCATATACAGTGAGTGAATCACTGTCTACACTGGCTCTCAAGGTAGAGAAAGGGAAAAAAGGGAAGTGAAGCTGGCTGTGGCTTAATGTGGTAGGTACTGAAGGCAAATGGGGCAGTTTGATTTTATTCTGGAAGCAGAGGAGTAACAGAGAAGGTTTTTGAGGAGGCTACACACACACACACACACACACACACAAACACTCATCACCTGGACTAATTTGGGGGTGGGGGGTGAGGACTGGCTTTTAGCCAAATGATATATGTACCTCCAGTAGCTCCTGTAATAGTGCTTTGCATATAGTGATCTAATACCTGCTTATAGGATTGGGTGGTATAAATGTGGACAGAATTTGGGAATTCAGAAGAGGTGGTGATTTGGGAGAAATAGTATGTTCATAAATGGTATAGTTATGTGGAAGTTCAGTCTTAGAGGTAAGAGGTCAAGCCAAAGTATACCTATGACTGTGCCTATTAGTTACTGCCCTTAAAAGTGGCAGAAAAATTCAATTATTCAAAAGGCTCACGCTTTTTAGCATTGTACAAGGCTTACCTGACCTGTTCCACAGTCCCCCAGTCTACCTATGCTATTCTCCTGGGCCACATCCTATGCTTTAACAATTCCCCAAGGATGTCAGCATCTTTTATACCCCCCCCCCCCATTCACCCAAGCCTTGTCCCCTGGCTTATCACATATAAGAAGCTCTCCCAGGCAGTAAGTCATTCCCTCCCCTTGCCCTCATAATCTTACTTCAATGTAATTATCTGTATCCTCCACCCTCATACGTTTTCTCTCAGCAGAGAGATGTTTTAGTAGTCTATCTCTAGCATCTTGTCCATCATCTGGCTCATTTGACCTTCCATGTTTGTTGAGGGACTATTAGAGTGAATGAGACAATGTAAGAAAAGAAAGGAGGTAGAGGGACCCAGAGTCAAGTAGGGGAGAACAGTTAAGAATTCAAAAGCCTTTCTACTTCCCCTGAGGTGGCAGTATTCATTGAGTCAATAAATACTGAAAGCCTAACGTGTTCCAGGTATACTTTAGTGGCTTCAGGGTCATGCCTGTCTCCAAAGGCCTGAGTTTAAATCTTCCACTTAGTACCTCTATGATCTATGTAAGTTGCTGAACTTCTATAAAATGGGAACAAGAATACCTATCTCATAGGATTGTTGTGAAGATTAAAGGAGATATCCCACATAAAGTACTTAGCACTATTTCTATCTCAACATTTAATAGACAACGTGGGACCATAACCAATATAATAAGAAGGTAAAGGGTGTCCCAAAATCCACGCAATATTTGAATTTTACGTCATTTGTGCAGTAAAGTGTTGCCAACAACAACAAAGACAGCGTGACAGCTGACAATTCAGGGTTATTAAAAATTAAACTTTTCTATCAAAATTACTTCTTGCATGAATTTTGGGACACCCTTTATATACTTGTATGTAGATTCAGGAGCATTAATTTAACAAATATTTCCTAAATGCTTACTGTGTACAAAGCACTGTTCTGAGAGTGCTATTTAGAGGCATTAGATTCAGTGTCCATCTAGAGATGAACATAGTGGGAAGCCGGGATGGCTCAGCAAGTTAAGTGCTCGCTTTGCTGCCCCAGGGACCCAGGATTGAATCCTGGCCCCAGCCTGTGTGGACCCATATGCTGAACTGGGGTGTGCCTCCCATACAGGAGGACCCCAGTTTGGTTCTTGCCCCCAGCTTGGCCCCTGGCTCAAGGGGGCATGCCTCCCATGTGAGACACCCCAGCCCAGTTCCCACCAGGTGCAACCCCCGCCCACCTATGTGGAACAAAACCATTCCGAAAACTGATAACATAGAACTATGGAGACTGCTCTGGGCCCTCCCCTTTCTCTCTGTCTCTCTCTGTCTCTTTCTCTCTCTGTCTATGTCTCTGTCTCTGTCAAAAACTAAATCTTTAGAGATGAACACAGCACACCATTACAGACAACGAAACCATCCCAGAGGCCTATCATAGCAGTGATAGGGAACTTTATCCATGTATTCACCTGGACCACATTGGCAAATGACATGGTGAGCCCTCAATAAGTGTTGATTGACTACATGAATGAACATGCCCAAAGACTCACTTCATTCAGTTCTTGTCCTAGTCCTGCAAAAAGCATCTTCAGGGATGCTGGGATGGCTCAGCAGGTTGAACACGCGCTTTGCAGTCTGGGGGTCCGAGGATCCAGTCCTGGCCCTGGCCCGTGTGGACCCGTATGCTGAACTGGGGTGTGGCCCTGCCCCAGTTTGAAAGCCAGGGTGAGCTTCCCATGAGGGAGGCCCCCAGTTCAGCTCCCAGATCGCGGGGGCGTGCCTCCCATGTGGGAGGCCCCCAGCCTGGTTCCCACTCTGTGCAGCCCCTGCCCACCTGTGTGGAACGAAACCATGTCAAAAACTGATGACATACAACTATGGAGACTGCTCTGGGCTCTCCCCCTTCTCTCTGTCTCTCTGTCAAAAAAAAAAGGGGGGGATAGCTCAACAGGTTGAGCACTTGCCTTGTAAACCCAAGGTCCAGGGATCAAGTCCCAGCCCCGGCCCATGCAACCCCACATGCTGAACTACAGTACACAACTAGTAACCACCAAGATGGTGGTGAAGGTTCTTGCCTCCCATGAAGGAGGCCCCCAGTTTGGTTCTGCCCTCTGCAGGCCAACATCCACCCATGAGAAATGAAACTATGTTACAACTAATGGTATATGGCTGTGGAGACTGTTCTGGGCCCTCTCCCTTTCTCTCTCTCTCCCACCTTCTTTCAAACAATAAAAATAAATCTTTAAAAACAAAACAAAACTGAAAGCATCTTCAGATATCTGATATACACACCAAGCTCCAAGTCCTACCAAATAGCATCCCCTTGGTCATGGGGTTCCTGTAGAACACTCATAGTCTAGTGGAGAAAACAGACATATGTGAACAATTAGAGTAACACATGTTGAGTATTCCCATAGAGAGGGATGCCTCACCCCAAGGTGGGGATTAGTTCTTGAACGCTTCACAGAAATGACACCTAAGTTGAGCATTAAAGGACTTTCTAGAAGGCAGGGAAAGGCATCCCAGGCAGAGGGAAGCGTGTGTGTGAGGCATACACGCTAGAGATGTGGCTGGTTTGGAGAGCTCTAGGTCATTTGCTATGGCTCCAGCTCAGAGGGCATATGGGTAAGGGCAGGAAACATAGGCAGGAGTCAGTTTATGGAGAGCTCTGTACACGACAGTTTGGATTTTATTGTTTTCAGCCGTAGCTGCACACTTAGAATCACCTAGGGAGCTTTTAAAGTATCAGTGCCTGGCTCACACCTCCAGATTGATTGTAATGGTTGTTTTAATGGGAAGAGGCTTGAGTGTGTTTATGTGCTGTGTGGAAAGAAACAATGGGTTCCAGAATACACACAGAAGGATTAGCTTTTGGCTAAGGAGAACAGCTCACAGACTCAAATGTATAGAAAAGAAGAGTAAGTTTACCAATGAAATAGGAGGAAATGGAACTGTTTGGGAACTGCAGGGGAGCTAGGTGGAAGGCAGTGTGAGCTCAATGAAGGTTCCCTACACCAGGGGCAGGCTGAGAAACTGGAGAAAATGGAAGGTCCAGGAACTCACAGTCTTGATAAGGATGAAGGTCTGGTATTGGAGCGGGGAGAATATTGGGTCCAACAGCTAAAATTCCCCCTTTTACAGAGCCTTTCTGACTAGCAGGAAGTGAGGTAACAACTTCCCCTGGGTCTCACCCCGTCTGACTCACTGCTCACTCACTGCTCTCTAAAGGTCCTGTCTCCATCCTCTTTCCCCAGAAGGCACTGATTTACTTTCTCCAAGGGTTTAGTCTGAAAACCACCACCTGTATAAACTCTATTCCCATAATTATTAAGGTTTTATATGTTTTCAGAAGAAAAGTTCAAGGAACGTGGGATCAAAGAAGCAGGAATAGTAATGGGTTAAAAATGAAATAAGGTGTGTCTATATGTGAATGAGCAGGTGGATCAGTGGAGGCAACAGAATATGGCAGTCAAGAAATAAGCTATAACCAATAGGAACTGAGGGTGTAGGCTGAGAGACAACAGGAATGGCAGGTAGAGATGGAAGCAGCCTTCAACAGGCTGTCAATCTTCCCCAAATTCATCCTGTAAAGGACAAAGGGCACTTTCTACACAGTACTCATACAGCAGAGTTGAGGGGAGATGAGGACAGGCAAGCAAAGATGAGGGTGAAGTGTTTGTCAAGTTAATCATTCTGCATGTCCCTGGGCCTTAGCCAGCTAGCTAGCATCTTCTGCCTAAGGCTGAGACCTTGGCTAAAGAAACTAGAGCTGGAAAGACATCGGTTGGCAGAAGGGAGACTGTATGCAAATACAAAATCATCCAGAACTTGGGGGTTTGCCTGGACTCCTGAGAAGTTAGAGACAAGAGTGAGTAGACACTGTCAACACACATGGGTATCATTCAGTGTTTGCTGAACTGAACCAAAGAAATTCAAGTAAAAGGAAGAGCTGTGATAGGGAGATTCTAACCTGCAGGAAGAGCTCTGGAGAGGGACAGAGACACAGGTCAGTGTTATAATCCTATATTACAGAGGTGGAAATTGAGGTTCTTAGAAGTCAAATAACTTGCCTAAGGCTACCCAACAGATAAGTGTCCTGGTCAGGATTTGAACTTGTAAATAAATACACTGCAATGGCATTGTAGGTACTATAATGGAGGTGTGGAGAAGGTGCAGGAGAGGTGTAATTCAAGAATGGTTGTGTATAGGACAGGAGGTGGTCAAGGCTTGACAGGAATAGGTAACACCTGGACTAGAAGAATGAATTGTTCACTAGGTGAACAAGGCAGCTGGAGCAGAAAAAACAGAGGGGAGACATTCCAAACAGAGGGTAGAGCATGTGTAAGCCATGGAGGTTTGAGACAGCACCTGAGCCCCAGGTATTTCCTTGTAGCTATAGGTGAGAGTATTTATAGTTTAGTGATAAGAACAGTAAAGTGTGCCATGACAAAACAAGGCCTCAGGGACTGGTGGTGAGTGTGAAGGGAAGAAAGGCCTGCACGGAGCTCTGGTTTGTGATACCGAGTGAATTACACACACCACCCATGAAGGCCTGAGCCCAGACCTAGCAAGTAAGAATTATCAAGAAGAAAACTGGTCATAGCTGCAGAGAGCTCTGTGAATGGTAAAAGCCCCCTTTAGGGACAGAATGTAGGCAGACCATGGAACCAAGTATTTAGCTGGTTTGGATTTGGAACAAATAACTTTATTAGAGGGATGAAAAAAAGCATTGCAAGTGAGGGAGCTTGTCATTGGTCTCAAATCAAAAGGATACAATTTAATAGACCAAAGTGGGCTTTAATGGAAGAGTATAGGTGACAACTGAGAAAAAGAAAATTCACAAAACTAGATTCAAAAGTGACTTATCCCATCAAGCAAGACAGTGTAAACACGTTTCAGTGCCTAGAGACTGAAAAACACTATGGGGGATGAAATGGGCACAAAGGGTGTTTCCCGAGGCCGAGCTGCTATGATGTGAGCACAGACTAGCTGCAGAGGGAGGAAGAGGTTATTCTCCTTAGAGATATTGGTCAATCACTGATTTAAGCAACAATTACTGAAAGCAGAATTCTAGCACTACCTTGAGGACAAGTAATATTTATTGCACTTCTACTACTGTTAGGTACTATTCTCACTATTTGGTATGTATTAATCTATTTAAACTTCACAGCAACCCTATGAAATAACCATTGTTATTATCATTCTCAAGAAAGATGATAATCTGAGGCACAGAGAAGTGAATTAACTTGCCCAAAGCCACAGTTAGTAAGCAGTATAGCTAGGATTTGAACCCAGGCAGTCTGGCACTAGAATCTGCTCTTTTAACCCAAATGCTACATTATACTATCTCTCTAAAGTCAACTAAATAATAATAGTAGTAGTAGCAGTGACCATTTATATTTATAGCGTTTATGATGGGCCAGATGCTGTAGTATGCCAGACACACACTTTATCTTGCCAAGATCACATTAACTCTCAGGTGGAAGAACTGGAATTCAAACCCTAACAGTTTAGGGTGCTTGAACTTTGGGGACAATACAGGGCAGCAAGAGCTACAGTTAATTTGTACAAAGTACAAATGTGGAATGTAAAAGTGGAGGTAACTGACCTTAACTGGTAGGAGTGGCACTTAGATGAGCACAGACTGGGAAGCTTCAGAGGAGTGACTCAGGAGCTGAATTTTGAAGGATTGAGTATTCATCAGACAGAACAATGAACGATGGGGCAAAGTGTTCCATGCAGAGGGACTAATGAGAATAAAGGAATGGAGGCCAGAGTCTGTTATATTCAGGAAACTTCAAGCAGTTTGTAGCACTTAGGAATAGAGTGGGTGGCAGTACAATATAGAAAACAAGTCAGGGGACTAGATCACAGACTCTCATTTGCCTTTCTAGGAAATTTGAACTAATTTTCAAACTTTTTCAGTGAAGTAATGTAACGGGACAAAATAAAAAAGAAAGGAAGTAGTAAATAAATAACCCCAGGGAATCTGGTGACTTAGTCTGAAGCCCTTCAGACTACAGTCATGCAGCACATAACAACGTCATGGTCAAAGACAGATCACACAGTGGTGGTCCCATAAGATTATAATGAAGCAGAAAAATTCCTATCACCTAGTGATGTCATAGCTGTCATAATGTTGTAGCACAATGCATTACTCAAATGTTTGTGGTGATGCTGGTGTACAGTGCTTATAAAATCTACAGTTATATAATGTCCCAGGCCTTCAAACTCACTCACCACTCATTGACTCAGAGCAAATCTCAATCCAGCAAGCTCCACTCATGGTAAGTGCCTTACACAAGTGTACCATTTTTTATCTTTTATACTGTATTTTTGCTGTAGCTTTTCTATGTTTAGATATACAAATATTTACCATTGTCTTGCAATTGCCTACAATACTTACAACAGTCACATGTTATATAGATTTGTAGCCCAGGAGCAATAGGCTGTATGGTACAACGTAGGTGCGCAGTAGGCTGTACCACTCTAGGCGCACTCTGTTTGCATAACAATGAAATTGCCTAATGTTGCATCTCTCAGAAAGTATCCCCTGTGCTAAACAAGACATGACTATAGTGGAAGTTCTTTGAAGTCTATTTTCTGTTAATAATGAATGATAATTTTGCATTCTCTTGTTTTAAATTATTCTCAAGTAAAATGGGTAGTCCAGGATGACTTTATCTTGACTTTCAGTATGCCTGGCACTGCCCTACCAACCGGCCAGGTATGTGGATGTCAGTTTGAAATATATGGGGAGGAAATTATCAATAGGATTTTAATTCACCAAGGGAGTAATGTGATCAGGCCTGCGTTTTAGATCTACCTGGCAGCCATGTGGAAAACGAGCTGGAGTAGGCAATACTGGAGACAAGGAGTCTGAGTAATACTACTTCTACAATGAGAGGCCCAGGGCCTAAACTACAGGGCAGGAAGGATGGATATTGGGAAGACAGAATTGATAGGATTTGGAATCTGACTGAATATAGGAGGCTGGGGACATGAAGGAGGAAGAGTTAGAGTGTCTTCCATAGACCTGGCTTAGATCACACCCAGGAAAATGTGAAAAGAAACTGTTGGAGGAAAGGATGAATGGTTGGCTTTGGACATTCAGAACCTGAGGTACCTATGAATCATATGAGTAGAGATGCCCAATAATCATCTGCAGCTTAGCAAAAGAGATCCAGGCTGAAAATAAAATTGAGTCCTGTACATAGAAGTGGTGGTCAGACAGCAGGTAGAATAAGAAAAGGGGGTTAGGGATGCCAGGATAGCTCAATAGGTTGAGCACTTGCCTTGCAACTGTGAGGCCCAGGTCGAATCCCGGCCCCTCTGCAGCCCCACATCCACCTGCAAGGAATGAAACTATGTCACAGCTAATGATGTACAACTATGGAGACTACTCTGGGCCTTTCCTCTTTCTTTCTTTTCTTTTCTTTTCTTTTCTTTTCTTTCTTTCCTTCTTTCTTTCTTTCTTTCTTTCTTTCTTTCTTTCTTTCTTTCTTTCTTTCTTTCTTTCTTTCTTTCTTTCTCTCTTTCTCTCTCTCTCTCTCTCTCTCTCTCTCTCTCTCTCTCTTACCTTCTCTCAATAAAATTAATCTTAAAAAAATTACATAAATTTTTCAAAGAAAGGAAGAGGATTAAAGACAGTCCTGGAAAATGGCAATATTCAAGAAGCAGGCAGAGGGCTAGAAGGCCAAATACTTCAGAGGAAAACTGGTCACAGAAATAGGAACCAAGGGGGAAAAATGAAAAGGAAATGGTCAGCACCATTAAACCCTGTGGAAATCAAATAAGATAAGGATTTTACAGCATTAGTTTTTTTGTTTGTTTGTTTTTTAAAGATTTATTTATTGTTTTTGACAGAGAGAGAGAGATAGAATCAGAGACAGAGAGAAGGGGGAGGGCCCAGAACAGTCTCCATAGTTATACATCATCGGTTTTTCTACATAGTTTCATTCCACAGGTGGGCGGGGCTGCACAGGGCAGGAACTGGGCCGGTGTCTCGCCCAGTGAGAACTGAACTGGGGGCACTCCCCAGTTCAGCATATGGGTCCGCATGGGCTGGGGCCGGGATGTGATCCTCGGTCCCTGGGGCTGCAAAGTGAGCGCTTAACCCACTGAGCCAACCCGGCTTTCCCATGATAAGGATTTTTAAAGTCCTGGATTTAGCCATTAGGTCAATGACAGAGTAATTTCAGAAGAATGGTGGAAGGAGAAGCCCACTACAGGGGCTAAAGAGTAAGTGGGAAGTGTGAAAGAGATGTAATTGTAGGCTCTTTATTTCAAGAGCATGGCTACATATCATTGAGTGGGGATGTGGGGTCAAGAAGGACTAACACAAAAGAACACTAACCAAGGCCATGAAAATGGGTGGAGCCCAGAGATATCAGTAAAAAGAACATGTGGGGTGTGGGCAATAGAATAATCATCAAAACGACTACCAACTAGGAAAATCTGGGTGAGAGAAGAGGAGGTAGTGGAATGGCAGAGGGAAAAGTAGGAAGGGCAGCAGCCCAGGGCTGTTTACATTGATTCAGCAAGCAAGGAAGGTTCTCATCACATGGAGAAAGTGTAAATTACTGCTTATATTGGAAGAGTCTCTCTGTACATGTTTTGCTCAGGGGAGAGAGATGCCTGAGAGTCAAAAGATGATTTCTGATACACAATACATGTCTCTCTGTGGTAACTTACCACCTCTTAAATGACTTTTCGCTGGAGAACTAGTGAAAACTAGAAAACAATTTTAGGGTAATGTTCTAGAAGGATGTTGGTATGCTAAGTTGCAGGTGACAGAGAGGGAACTTGAACAGTCTGTAGGGGTTCCAGGAATTTTGGGGCTGATGTAGAAGTTTGGCCTATTTTATATAATACAGTCACATAATGAGGAAAACAAAAAAAGAATTATTGTCAGAGACTTTAGAACTAGGAAAGATCACTGGGATCACCCAGGTGAGAAAACTGAGGCCCAGGGAAGTGAGGTGCCTTGTCCATGATGCCCTTGCAAAAGATGCATGTTCAAATGGTAGGTGAATTCCTGAGAGCATATAAACCCATCAAGAGACCACAACAGGGATCTAGGATCTGCACAGTGACACACAGGAGCTCAAGAACAAGAAAGAGAAGTTAAAGGGAAGGTGAGAGGAAATTTGTTCTGTGACAAAACTCATGCTGAAGTGATGGGGTGTTATGGCCCTGTCAGATGAGTTGGAGAGTTCGCCTTCTGTTTTAAATAGAAAGTCCCATCTACAAGGTGGGAAATCCTTTCCAAATGTTAGCTAACCCCTGTATATTCAAGGATGTCAAGCTAGAGCCACATCAAGCCTCCAGTTACACACAGTGCACCCTCAGAACTGAACTAAAAAGGGACCAAAGCTCCTGGCCCCTTGCTAAACTTCAATAGCCTATCCCTCCAAATCTGGAGCAAATGGAAGAAAATGTACATCCCTTGGTAGTTTCTCTGGACAGTAATCAGGAGTTGACCCAGGGTGGGCATTTGGAAAGATTCAGCCTCCGTCCCGCCTGGTGCTGGGATCAGCTCACACGGCTCCTATGTCCACAGGGCACAGAGAATACATTGTCCATAAGGAGGATTATTCTGTACAAGAAGCTCAGACAAAGGGAGAGGTTGTTCCCAGCTGCCTGGGGGAGGTGAGAAGGGGGTGGGAAAAGGGACCAGCCTTACACCAGTGCATTCCTGCAGAGTTCAGCTTCTCTCCAGCAGTGGGACAGGAGGTGGGCAATATACCCCACTCCAGCTCAGACCTGATGCCAGGACCCATTATCGAGTTGGAAGGAGCACTTAACTACAACCTATCTATCTTGGTTATTTCCCAAGAAAGTATAAGGTAAACTGAAGTAAGCTAGCTAGGTAGGATAGTAAGACACCAGAAGAGGAAGAAAATGGGGTGACTGGCAATGAGCAAAAGGGAGGTTCAACAGTGACTCAATCCTGGCCTCAGGGCACAGCTGAAAAGGAAAAGGTCCTAGGCAATAGGTGTCACAGAGACATTGATTCAGTAAGCTAATGCCTTCAGCAGTATGAACTCTGTCCTGTAGTAAGATCTCAAGATTTCACAGCTGCTGCTTCTTTCTCCATCCAAGACATAAAACTGGAAGATAATCGCCTACTCTCATTCTTTGGGGCTCCCAAGAATAGGAGAAAGCAGTTTCCAGGAAAAACAGAGCAGTTAGAAACTGAGGAATGTTATCAGACTGGGGCAAGAGAGCTATCTTTTGCAAAACCTAAATCTGAGCAAGTAAGCAAGTCATGTCATCTTCTTCAAAGGAAACTCTATAATATTCCCTTCTGAGGAAATGAGTATATTAGCGGTAGGAGATCCATCGTCCCCACTGCGGCGGTTACTGGGCTGTATGGGCCCCAAAGTTGGCAATGTCACAAAGGTCTGTGTGCTCAAACAGATTTGGGAGTGGAGAGTGGGCTTGGAAGTGCAAGCATGTGCTCCCAGAGTAAAAAATATAGAGATAGATGTGAGTGCCTCCAGGAGTGTCTATTTACAGACACAAGGTGTAAGTGAGGCCTGTATATGTTCCTGTTGGGGCAGGAGGACATTTCCATTCTTGGAGGACAAGGAACCCATTTCAAATAGTATGGTGGGAATGAAATCAGTATTAACCTTGGACAAAAAGGAAATTTGGATTTGGTGCCTTTTGACAGGAAGGAAGCTTTTGGTGAAATAAAAAATAGCAGTTGCCAAAAGATGCTCTAAGGACTTTAAAGAAGCACAGCTTGAACCTCAGGCAATATGACAGTTAGTTTTGAACCACCAGCAGGTAAGGAATCGATCAGAAGATAAAGAACACCTGAGTGAACCAACAGAGCCGTAAAGCAGTACTGCTGAAGTGGGGGAAAGGTGTGGCATTGCCTCAGAGCTGATGACAGGACTCCCTATGCTGTTGTGTACTATGGTCAGTGTGCTTTCTTTGGATACCGTTTCTTGTCTTGATGGAACAGGAATGGATGTGACATCTCAGACCACTTTTCTAGTCCTGTGCTGCCACAGCCTGGCAGAATTCTGCCTGGCACTGAACAAATGCCAAAGTACTAGCATGTGACCAAAAAGAACAGAAAAAAGGCCGCTGGAAGGTACAAGCAGGTCTTCCTAATACCTCTTAGGACTTTTAGATCAAAGCTAATCAAAAATAAGAAAACTTTTTATGGAGAACAAATTAGAACTGCCCTCCAACAACCTTGAAAGTCTCTGATATATGGTTTTTGATCCCTATATATTAATAGCTCTCTCATAAACTGTTGTCACATAAGCCTGACACAATGACTATGAAAATTTCAATAACTTTATTCAAAGAAACCCTCTGGTCTACTTCTGGTGACTCAATCCCTGCCCTCACCTGCAAAGGAATGCTAAGAAAGGCAGCTTAGGCTGGAGGTAGGCTGACCAGACACACCATTTTAAACAGAACAGAAAACAACGGTACTGTCTGGTTTCAAAAGGTACATATGGTCGGCCTAGTCTCACTGGGCTAAATTCAAGGTGTTAGTAGGCTGACCATACATACCATTTAAAATGGGACAGTTCTGTTGCTTTCTGTTTTGTTTAAAGCAGTATGTCTCGTCAGTTTACTGGAAACCCAAGTTTACTCTGCTCTTCAACTTTATAAAAGCAGGCAAAGAACTGGCAGTTGCCCCTGCCCATCATCCATCTGGTTCTTATTTGAGCCACAGGCTGGAGGGAAGCTGTGCTGGCTGGAGTCCAGGAACCAATGAAAGATGGTATGAAATGAAATTCCCTTCTCCCTCCAAAATAAGAAAAATTAGTCTGGGGAAGAGGCTTTTTCATGTGCTATAGCCCTTTCTCATACAGTCCTGCCTAGCAGAGCCACTTCCTGAGGAAGCGCTCCCCTTACCTACTGAATCTTCAACACCTTCCTTCATGTGTATGGGATAGGGTAAAGGATAGGAGGCTTTGTGACTCTCCCAGGTAAGAGCTCAAGTGACTTCTCAGAGGATGGAGAGCAGAGCAGGCCCAAGCTTCACCAGAGTTACAGGCAGACAGTTTACCCCAGCCCAGAAGCCTACAGCTTGGAGAGATGGCAGACAATGTATCTCTAAAGACATAGGGGATGCCACAGTTTCTAGCAGCACAAAATAAGCAAAAGCTTTCAAACAGAACAGTGGTCCATTATCATGTGTCCATCAGCTCACCACTGACATGAAGCAGTATCATATCAGATCAGGGTCAGTTCTGGATCGAGGATTGAGGAGGACAGTGGGGAGAAGTGGCTGTAGAAACTACCATTTATTGAATATCCATTATTTCATGTACTGTGCTAAATGTGTTACATTCATTTTCTCCTTTTAATCCTCACAACAACCTTATGAGGTAGGTGTCATCACCGTTTACAAATAAGAAAACAGGCTCAGAAAAATTAGGTCACTTGCCCAAGGTCACACAGCTCGCAGCTGGGATTTGTCTGTTGCTGAAAGCCCATGTTCTTTTTATTGTACCCATCTAGGTCAGGTTTGGGCAAAAGGCAATTTCATTGCCTGACTCTGCAATGAACACCTGGGAGTGGAGGTTGCTGGCCACACTCACCGCTGGTAGGGATGCATTGAAGCTGACTTGATGTTGGTTTTTATCCCACTTGGCATTTTCCCTAAAAGGAACATGAAGAAAGACACCTGAAGCATGGTAAGACTTTCATGGTTAATCAGAAATGTGGTCTCTCAGATTTCCTTCTGCCACCCACTCTATCCTCAGAACCTCTATAGCATCTGATCTTGGGTAACAGAGATCAGAGGTGTGATTCCTATCCAGCTCTCTCCCTGACGGTGTCTAGGAGGAAGAGGCTGACTGGTGCCAGTGGTGGTGGCGGGGATAGTAAGAGAGGTTAATCTCCTGCTCATCTACTACTGGAAAAAACAGCTAAACGTGTGTGACTCCATGTAATATCACAGATAAAAGAATACGTTCTCTGTTACTTGAATTGTCTCTTTCCCTAGCAGCTTGGAAGAAAATGTCTCTTCTAGCTATTTGCATCTGAACTCCTCCAGACTATCCTCATCATTACTAACAGTGAGGAGAGATGGATACAGAGAAAAGAATACATGTAGCACTGGGAAACTTGCCTGCTTAGCAATTCCCAACCACATAGTCTTTATTAGTCCGACCACTGGTTTCTCTACAAACAGACCCTGACAACACACCTAATATCCAGAGTAAATGGGACAGAAGGGTAGTTGAGACAGAGGTCTGAGACAGGGATGGGAGGCGAGAGCAGTTTCTGCTATTCAAAGTTATCCCTCCTCATTCTTTGGTATTTGTTAAGAGTCTCAAATAAAATTTTACTCCTAAAAAATTGTTTTCTGGGACACAGTCTTAGAGAATAGTAGAAATTCTCCAGCTCTGGGGACGCTGGAAACTCAGACAATTCCGCTCATTCCCATTTCCCTGCTCAAGGTCAATTTCTGGTACCTTACCTGATTGACCTGCTTGGGCCATTTGTACCCCACTGAGCATTGACTGCGGCTGGTTTGGAGCTCCTGTCATCTGCACCTGCTGTAATCCTGAGGCTCCTGCAAGGATTGTCCCAGTTCCTGGCTGGCCTGACTGGCCGGGTCCACTGCTGCCTGAAGGTCTCCAATTAGACAGCCCTTTCCCAAAGGCAACAGCTGCCACCAAAGCATTGGTGTCTGCAGGGTTAAAGGTCTGCTTGTTTGGCCGGAGACCTGAAGAAAAAGGTAGGTGAGGACCCTGACTTCTGCCTCTAGCCCTGGACTGAACCTAGCAGCAAGAAGACCAGTATGAGTACCAGAGCTTGGAGTTCTGACTTCAGCAACATCTAGACTTCCTGGAAGCCCAAAGGAAGAGCCAGAAACCCCCATGACTATCTCAGAATTCTTCCTTCTCATTTTGCCCAGGGCTCCAGGGCTGACCTTAAATACAAAAGGCTACATACAGAATGGATATAACCCTTTCCTAAGCAGCTCATTCTTATGTCCTTACTTCACTACTACCAAAACCACCATTCCTGTAACAATGATCTTATCCTTCTTTCCTTCTCCATTTTGCCATCGATCCTTTCATACCTCCACTCTCTGATTCTCGTTCCTCTTTGCTGATTTTCTCTAGAAGGTTTGAGCACATTTTATTCAAGCTCTGGATCTGTTTCTGTAACACACATAAATTGGTGCAGAGATTAGGGCAAGCAAGTAATGACTGTGGGGAAGTTTTTCCTTGTGCTCCTCTAGGGGCAACTTAATTTGTAACCAACTATGCACCCCTACCGGATAACAATGGTAATGCCTAGCTTCTCATGATGGGCCTCAGGGAATGGGGAGCAGCAGGGCAGTGACCCAGTCCAACCTGAGCTGCATCAGCACCAATGCGAGCAGCATCTGTTGTCAGTTGCTTCTCTTGCTCTTCGACCTCAGGGTCAGGTTTGGTTCTCAGATGGTCAGGGACCACCTCATGGCTGAAAACAGGTACTCGTCCTTCAGTTTGCCTCTGTAAAACAGATTTTATTGATCCTCCTATGCACTCCAAGAAGATTCAATCTGGCCTGATATATAGTTCCTGCCACATGCAAAGAGTGCATTTTCAAGGAAAACACTGCCCAAGACTTGGAACACTTAGTTTCCTAGGACACCTAATGCAGCCCTTGCATTTTATTGCCACACATTACTCCAACGTTCAGAACTTCTAGGATAACCAACCAACAATTGTGTGCTAGGTCATCAAAGAATTTAATTTCCCAAGTTGTACCCTTCTCCCCCTCTTACCATGAGATCTTCATCACGGTCTGGGGACAACACCAGAGGAATGATGACCTGGTTACGAAACAGTGGTGTCTTTTCATGCTTTAAGACCTTGTTCAGAGTGTTCAACTGTCCAGAGAGCAAGGCAAAGCTGTCCAGGACAGAGGGCCTGGTGGTGATAAGAAGGTGTCAGAATGTTCCCACGTAAAGTAGCCCCAAAGGGGGTCCTTCAGATTCAGAATATCCAGACTCACCCCAAAACTTCAGCCCTGTGGCTGGATTGTGTGGGAACCAGATTGGCTTATAGAAATTGTGGGTTAGGAAAGAGGGACACACTTTCAGTTTCTGACACAGGTGTAAATAAAAGGAAGTTTATTATTTGAATGGGGTGAGGAACAGTGGCAAAATAGGAACCATGGCTACACTGTTACCACAAAAGCTTCAGACACTGAGTAAAGCCTCCTTTCTGTCCTGGAAATAGGATACACACTTCCAGAGTAGGTTGGACTCAGCAACATCTGTGGTAAGAGATCCAGTATACCACTGTATTCCTTCTGCAATGGGATGACCCACTGAGGGAGGACCTCTTCCCAGAGAAGTCAAACGGTAAGCCTCAAAAACTAGAAAGAACCTAGGTTGGGAAACTGAG
This sequence comes from Craseonycteris thonglongyai, assembly GCA_004027555.1. Classification (NCBI taxonomy): domain Eukaryota; kingdom Metazoa; phylum Chordata; class Mammalia; order Chiroptera; family Craseonycteridae; genus Craseonycteris; species Craseonycteris thonglongyai. The sequence goes on along the minus strand of PVKE010000562.1, from coordinate 59,233 downwards.
CATCTCTCTACTCCCATGCCATGGAGGCCTTAAGCTGAACTTCGTTTGTTAAATGTTGGGAAACCCAGCTCTTTCCAAATCAAAAGATGTTTGCCAACTGATAAATGGTTACATCATTGGAGATGTCCTATCCACCAGGAGGCCTAGCCCCCAACTCACGGAGCCCTCCCCAGATCGCCCTGGCAACCCTTACCAGGTAAGCCGGTCATACTCGTTCTCCAACTTGTAAATGAAACTCCCCAGTGAGTTCTTCAGATCAGCCACTTGACTCAGCAGTGCATCTAATGATGCCTCAAGCTGCTTCTCCTCCCTCTGCACCAATATGAACAGGTTGATTACCCAAATGGGTGTAAGTATGACACATACAAAGGAAGGCTGAAAAGTCAGGATGACAGTGAGCAATACTAGTTAAGTGACATGGAATCTCACTGGCACAGGAGAGCCAAATTGTTTTCTATCTTTGGTATTTGGGTTACCAACAGCATCAACTCTTAGACCTTTCAACCCATTCACCTGACCTCAATTCCTCTTACCAACTGATTCCTTTCTCTCATAACCTAATCCATGCCTGGTTTTTCTCTGTATTACGTATACTCTATTCTCTCTCATTGAGAAATTTTCACAAGCCCAATTGTCTGGGTTTATTATGTTCTGTGCACCTCTGTGCTAGAACCTGCCTTGTGAACCTGGCTGTTCTTATCAATGGCACCCAATCTCTGAGAAATCTACCTATATATGAAGTTCTTTGAATACTGGCCTGCACCCACCCCCACACACATTTGCCCTCAGCATTTGATGTTTCAACCTGCTCCTTGCTGAATTAATCTGCACTCACTTCACCTCTGTGCCAATATTACTGTGCCCCTTTCACAAGCTTAGTCAACCTATAAACATTTACTGACAGACTACCAGGTGCAAGAAACTAAGTGACGAAAAACAAACAAACAAAAAAATGCAAGCCCTACAAGGTCTGACAATTAAGTTCGTGAACTTGACACTGGGTGCTAATGTTGGCAGCACTGTAGAAACAACTTGGTAAGGTTTCATAACCTTGATATATAAGTGTCTCACAGCTGCGTTCGTGTTGATGTGTTGTGGTATCTTGAGTAGCATTCATTTTTGTTGTGTGTTTTTGTGTGCCATCGCAAGAATGTCAGAGCTTGAATTAGAGCAACGAACAAACATTTTCTTGTTAGTAAATTTGACAAGAGCGGAAGTGAAATCAGGGGTCTGTTAGTCCAAGTTTATGGGGATAATGCCATGAAGAAAACGGCAATGTACAAATGAATTAAATGTTTTTCTGAGGGGAAACAGTGTCACTGATTAAGAGAGGGCAGGGTGGGCAGTAATGAGCAGAACTGATGAAAACATTGCAGAAATTTGTCGAATTGTGCATCAGAACCATCAGCTGACTGTGAGAAGCATAGTAGTCCATGTAAACATCAACAGAGAAATAGGAAAATCTTTGAGAAAAGTGTGTGCATAAATGGTCCCAAAAGAGCTCATGAATGAACAAAACAAAAGGAGACTCGAAGTTTGCCAAGACCTTTTGGAGAGGGAAGAAGATGTTTTGGGCCATGTTATCACTAGTGATGAAACATGGGTGTATCAAAACGACCCTGAAACAAAGCGTCAAAGTGCACAATGGAGGTCAGCCAATTCTCCATGACCAAAAGTTCCATCAGTTCAAACCAAGAGTCAAAACCATGGTGCTAACCTTTTTTGATATCAGAAGGATCATTTATTATGAATATGTACCAACTGGACAAACAATTTATTATTTGGAAGTGCTGAAAAGGCAAAAACAATCTGAACTTTTCAGCAACAACTCAAGGCTCCTGCATCAAGACAGTGCACCAGCTCCCATGGCACTTTCTGTCAGAGAGTTCTTAGCCAGTAAACAAATAACTCCCTACTCACCTGATCTGGCCCCCAGTGACTTTTTTCTTTACCCGAAGATAAAGGAAATATTGAAAGGAAGACATTTTCATGACATCCAGGACATCAAGGTAATACAATGATGGCTCTGCCGGCCATCCCAGAAAAAGAAGTCCAAAATTGCTCTGAAGGGTGGACTAGGCACTGGCTTCGGTGTATAGTTTCCCAAGGGGAGTACTTCGAAGGTGACCAGCCCTAGTGATATTCAGCAATGAGGTATGCAGCACATTTTCTGGGATGAGTTCACGAATTTAATTGTCAGACCTCGTAAGCACTAGACAAACAACTGTAAATGCTGGCGGGGATGAGGGGTCTGCAAAGCAATTCCTTTCCATCTACGGTCTCCAATTTTACTTCGTTTCTTCCTCCTTAACAATTAGGGGAAACGGTCTTGCAAACTCGCCAATGTGTAGGACAGTGGGTTTGATCCTGGGCTCTAACCAAAGCCTCAGATTATCATTAGTTTAGCTTCTGGCCACTGCGGTCCCACAATTCCTTCACCCCTCGGACATCTCTCCAATTACAGATCCCCAGTTATGTTTGCATCCAACAGCGACCATCCATCCAACAGCCTAGTCTGGGTCCTGAGCCAGACGGCCACTTTCTTGAGCCGCCTTCCTCGGATTGAATCTCAACCTTCTCAAATTACAACTTGATCCTCCCCCACACCCCAGCAAGTCAGTGCTGCCTCCCTCCTTCCAGATTTAGCCGCAGTCTGTCTTCTGTCAGCTGGGCTCCCAACCCATCTCTCAACTCCGCCTCTGCCTCTCCAGTCGGCCTCGCCCCTCAGCCAGCTTTCCCTATCCGTCAGCCACGGGCTCGGCCCCCTTCTCTAAGCCCGAATTCTTCACTCTCTCCTCGGCCAGCCCACTCTCGGTCTCATTACTCAAAGTTAGCTGGCGATCAATAGCCCCGACCCCCGCAGCTCTCACCTGCATAGCGGCAGCAGTAGCGGAGGCAACGACCTCCTCCACCGGTTTCCAAGTCCGCGAGTCACTCTGAGAGCGCTTCGTCCACCAATCAGAGAGCTCAGAACTGGACCCGCCCTCTCACTTCCGGCTGCTGCCGAGTGTGAGGCAGCCGGGTCAGGGGTCACGAGTGGATTATCTTCTCTGGCTTGGGCCGGCGCGGGAGGGCTGTGTGATGGCCTCGGAGCGCCCGGAGCCGGAGGTGAGGGGCAGGCGGGCGCAGCGCTGGTCCCTGAGATCCGAAGGGGAGAGTACGGCGGCCAGGCGCCGCTGTGGCCCCCTCCAGGTCTAGGGGCGACCGGGCCGCGTAGCCTGGGGTGGGGACCGGCCCAGCCCCGAAGGCCCAACAATTGAAAAGCATCCTTGTGGTTCGCAGTTTCTTATGGGGGCTAGAGGAGAAACTCGTCGCATTGTTTTGTTTACTGGAATTTAATCCACGTAGCCGACTATAGAACTGTCGGGTTCTTTGACCTAATGGTGATAGTAACGAAATCTGTATTTTGATTTTCTATTGCAGTTTCAGCAGGCAACAGGGCAATACTTTGCCGGTTTCTGCATTTCTGCAAACATTGTAATCCCATAAACAGCATGAATTAATTTTGTTCTAGCGCTCATGCTTTGGGCAAGCATCTTTGGTTTTGTGAAAAAACGACTTGGAGTGGAACCTCGTTCCAATATTGGCGCTGCTATTTAGCTTTCTGTGCGACTTCCGGCCAGTCTTGACTTCCCGATCCCGTTTTCTTCTTCATAAAATACCTGTCTTATGGTGTATTGTGAGATGTGCATGCATTAAACCAAAAAACGCATATGATGTATTCATTAGGTGTTATGGACCACTCCAGGAATTTCATATACATTGTGTTATTCAAACTTGTGCAAGGAAGGTGGCAATATCCATTTCATTGAAGAAAAGGAAACTGAAAAGTGATAGGGTTTAAGTACCTTATCTAAGTGCTACTCAGCTGGAGAGTAACAGAGTTTTGGAGTTAGAAACTATGTGCATAAAATCTCTTAGATTTGGAATAACATCACTAGGAGATGTGTCCAATATCACAAAAGAATATCTGAGTAGGTGGGAAGGGTGAGGGGTGTGTATAATGACACAAATAGTAGTCATTACTTACTGAATGCTTATTGCATACCAAACATCATTCTGAGCACTTCACCATACCAATTAATGCACTCAACCCATGAAGTAGATACAGTATCATCCCCATTTTTCAGTTGTGGAAACTGAGGGACGGAGCTATTCAGAGCAACAGAGCTACAGCTAGTAAGTATTATAGTAGAGCCAGGACTTCAAAACAGGTGGTCTGGTTCCAGATTTTGTGTTCTTAACCATAATGTTTATAGTATAAATAATAAAGAAGCCACAGGATAGCAGATCTCCAATTCATTGGGATATGATATGATGAGACCCAAGATTAAGTAGGATACTATGCCTTATTTAAAATAACTAGACATGTTCACAAGGATGGTGGAATAGCCCATGCATCAGAAATACCAGAGAAAAACAAAGAATTTGGAGTGTGTTTTGCTATGGATTAAAATGAGAGGAAATAAAAGTATGTTGCAGGGATATACAACATGCCTTTTATTCAGATAGTCTGAAACAGCACTGTCCAATACAAATCTAATGTAAATTAGATGTAAATTATGTAAATTTACATCTATTGTTAATATATGCCATATATGTAAATTTTCTAGTAGCCACGTTCAAAAAGGTAAAAACAGGTGAAAACTTTAGTAATATATTTAACCCTGTATTTCCAATATGATTTCAACATATAATAAATATTTTTAAATTATGAGATATTTAACATTTTTTTATACCAAGTCTTTGAAATTCAGTGTGTATTTTATACACTGCAGCACATCTCATTTTAGACTAGCAACATTTCAAGTGCTCAGTAACCCAGTATGGTAGGAGCTACCATATTAAACAGTGCAGATCTAAAGTAACATGATGGCAAGACACATGCTCCTGGGAGTCTCATTCAGCCAAAAGTAAGCATTTGTTAAGTTTTTTATTTGCATTCCTGAAAATTCTATCTCAGAAGGTAAAGGGAGTGAAGAGTTCTGCCTCTGGGCAGAAAAGTTACAATCTCAAGAGAGAAAAATTGGGACATAGTCATATTTAAGAAATCATTCATCAGATATTTAAAATATTTTGAACGCTGCTATGGACTCAGAATTGTGCTAATTATCAGGGTGGATATGGAGCAGTGTAAGATTGACATGCTCCCTATTTTAATGGAGTAAACAAACACTGAATTATGGTAAGTGCTACAAAGGAAAAATACAGAATGAATGAGTGTTTATCAGGGTTTCTTATCCTACGCTGTTAAGAAGTGGAGGCAGGGGTGGGTCAGGAAGCTGCCTCAGAGTGATGACATTTAAGCCTGAAGAATTGAGTAGAAGTTGGCCATGAGAAGAGGCAGAGCACATTATAGGCAGAGGGAGTAGTAAAAATCCTGAAGTGAGAAGTTTAGAGCCTCCAGAGAACTGTGAGGAAGCAGCTGCTAGTGTGGGTATAGTGTGGGAATGAGAATAGCTAACACAAGAGTGCATACTAAGTAATCATCTAATACTCCTAAAACCCCCATAAAATGGGTACTATTATTTTTACAGATGAGAAAACTAAGTCACAGAGTGTTAAAGTAACTTTACTAATAAGCAACAGAACCAGCATTTGCTCTTAGGGACTCTTAAGTCAGGAATAATTGGTGAGAAATGAGAAGCTTCAGGTTGAGTTCATGATAGAGTTTCAGGACTTTGGCATAAGCATAGTGGTAGGGAGGCTTCAGACAATTCAAGAGGGGGAAACATATTATTTCATGGAACTCTGATAACAGAAAACAGCATGAGGGTTGGGAAAACCTCAGAAAAATAATTGATAACCACAAAAGGACAGGTGCAAAAAACAAATGAGATGGGAATTTTCCTTCATCCTGGTACACATGCTATGCAGCACAGTAGCTGCTGATGTTTTATTCATCTTGTTATAAATGATATGTAGACCTCAATAAATGTTCCAGAGACCAATCGTCTTCCTCTATGTGATTGTTCTAACTCTCCTATTTAATTGCAATAACATCCTTTTGGAGTAGATATTCTTATCCACATTATCAATGAAGAAATGAAGGTCTGGGAAAATTAACTTGTCCAAGCTCACCTAGATAGCAAGTAGTAAAAGCAGATTTGATTCCAGATCTCTTGACTCCAAAACCCTGCTTTCCCTTGGTCAGACTAATGCAAGAGTCATGTACTTCAGACTCAGGGGGATTAAGTATCAGGGACTTAAAGCTCTGTATGAGTGTGGATGCTGTAAGAACAGGGATTCTCAAACGTTAAAATGGCAGAATCACTTGGGGAGCTTGTTAAATGTAGATTCCTGAGCCCTATCAACTTAATTCAGTTGGTCTGGGGTGGTGCCCAGGAATCTACATTTTAATAAGCACCTCAGGTATTTCTGATGCAACTGGTTCTTGGGTCACACTTTGAAAAATATCATTCTAGCTGTTTACATTAATTATGAAGCCTAATGGTTTTGACAAATTACATCTTGAGGTGAAGAAAACTTAGAGATGTTTTGAAAACATGGTTGTTGACTACAGAGTCAGATACAAGGGGGAATGTTGTGAGCAAGCTCAAGTTAGGCAGATGTTCCTGGTTTCAAGAGGGTGAATTCTATAAGAACTGATTGATGAACTCGACTTCATCTTGGCCTTGGATGATCAGTTCATCATTCAAAATAACCTTTGAGATAAGATGGAGAAACCGAAGATGTACTGTAGTATATAATTAAGCTGCCTACTAACTAATAACCTGAAGAACGTTTTCTAATAGCACAGTGCTCATTAATACCCTCCATATGGCTTATCCCCTTTTCCCTCCTCATTAACACATCCTGTGCAACCTTCTATGTTACTTTCTCCTAAGTCCCTAGCCTGGTCATGTTACTTGGTTATACACTATCATAGAACGACATTCTTATCCTTGAATGCACATACTCAGTTTGTAATAACAATATTTAATAGAGTGGTTATTTGATTTTTTTTCTCTATTGGATAAATTTTGTAAGGGTAGAGAATGCCATAGTATCTTTAGGACCTAGCCCAGTGCTAACATGTAGCAGGCTCTCCATACATTTGTTGGCTGATGAATGAATGCATGCTCATCTTGCCTTTGTCATCTTTTAACTTGGATGAGGATTTAATGGCACCCTGATCAAATTAGCAGAGAAATTAAGCTGGAAACAGTTTTACTAAAAGACAAAACAGCCCCCTAAGCTTTATAATAGAATAACAGACTGCATTTATCCAGTGTAATAGGACTAATTGAATAATTGTATGTCCCAAAAAGCCAGCTGCACAAGGGCAGTATGGGGGATGTATCTTAGCAACACAGGTGAGAAAGTCAGAGAGGTTTCCCAAGTCAACAGTATAGTAAAGCTTCCAAAAAGGTAAATAGAACCTAGGAGACATTGAATCTGTGACCTCACCTGGGTTCCATTGTGTCCCCTACATTTTAAGTTGAGAAATAGACTAGCTAAAGTTTATTCACAGGCATATGATATAAGATATTAAATAATGAAATTTGCTTGAGACATACTTAAAAAACCTGGAAATGTTTATTATGAAGAAACAAAGACTCAGGGCTGTCATCAGATGTTTGATAGAAGTTGATAGACACAGAGAAGCAACTGATTGATGACTTACTTATACTGATATGTGCATTTACACTTTCACACACCACTGGGGTAGGTGGTGGTATTTTATAGAGGAGGAACTTAAAGCTCAAGCCCAGAGTCTCAGCTATCAAATAATATTTTTTTTCAAAACAAATCTGTTAGAACCCCCTCCCTAAATTTCAAGAACAGCAAAAAGAAGTTAATCCCAGAAAAGAACATTCTAGTGAAAAACTGGTAAAAACAACAACAAAAACTTTCATGGAAGCAAAGGAAAAATCCAAACAATAGAATAGGCTAGTTTTTCCATAAAGTAAATGAGGAAGGATGGGAATGTTTGAAAAGCAGATGTTGATAAAAGTGAAAAATTAAGAATAAATAGTAAGAAATTGATTTTGAGAGCAATTTCCCTTTCATGCATTTATTCAACAAATATTTGAACATGGTGTAGCTTGGCACTGTGCTAGTTGCTAGAGCTACAGCAAAGAACAATATATAGACAGCATCTACCTCCCTGGAGCTTCTAGATTTATAGGGTAAATCAACATTAAAAAGTATACAAATTCTTTGTTATAAACTGGTGGGTGCTATGAAGAACTATAGACTGCTTTGTGAATGCCCCACAGAGATACCTAACAGTGCAGGGAGTCATGGAGAGGTTCATTTATTAAACCCAGAATTACGAAGATTTTAGTCCTAGAAGATAAAGTGGCCAAATATCCCCAACTATCTGTGTTGTTGACCCGTGGACATGTGCTCTCTGCCTTCTAATCCTGGCTCAATATGGCCAAAATTCCTTCCCTTGATGTTTCCTTGTGTAGCTGAAACAGGCTAGCATTTGAAAAAAGTCTTTACTAGCTACCAGAAAAGAAGAAAAGGAAAATAGTATCAAGATAAGTGTTAAGATTACTCACCCCGAGAACAGTTGTACTGATTATGATTTGTTTTGTTTTTTTTTAACAATCTTTTTTTTGATACATGTTTTGTTTTGGGTTTTTTTTAACTTTGTTTTCTTTTTATTGTTTTTGACAGAGAGAGAGATACAGAGACAGAGAGAGAACTGAACTGGGGGAGCCTCCCAGCTTAGCACATGGGTCCACACAGGCTGGGGCTGGAATTCAATCCTCGGTCCCCGGCGCTGCAGAGTGAGCGCTTAACCCACTGAGCCATCCCGGCTTCCCCTATGATTAGTTTTAAATGTCAAGTTTGCTTTACTTAGAACACATGGTGAATTTACTTATGTGGCAAAATTGTATTGAGCATCCTGTGTGCCAGGCACTGCACTAGGCTCTGAGGATAGAGTGATAAACAGAAATTAATGCTGAATTGGGATATCCTTCCTGTTCTGATAATACTCTGAGCCCCAACCTATATTTTTTACATAAGAACCTTGGCAGAGATTCAGCATAGTTCACTGACAAGAGCATCACTAATATCACACGTACACCAGCTTAGTCAGTCTACAGGGAGAGGATGCCTGGTTTATGGGAGTATTCCACCCTGAGACCCTGGATCAAAGAAAGGGCAAGTAATGGCTACAATTTCCTTCTTTGCCAGTAGACCCTCTTTCTGTTTTCAGGAGCTTGGCAATAAGACTAATTTGATGGGAACTTTTGAGGGGATTGGTGGTTAAAAATGATGGTAAATAACTATATCAGTTTTTTCTAGATAACTTGGAAATCATCCTGCCACATACTGATTTCTTTTTTATGATTTCTTTTTCTTTTCTTTTTTTTTGTATTGTTTTTGACTGGGAGAGAGCGAGAGAGAGGAGAAGAGGGAGGGCCCAGAGCAGTCTCCATAGTTGCATGTTAGTAGTTTTCTACATATTATTTCATTCCACAGGTGGACGCGGGGCTGCGCAGGGCAGGAACTGGTCTGTGTGTGCAGTTCACAATAGGGTTCAGGCTCCTATGAGACTAATGCCACCACTGATCTAATCGAAGGCAGAGCTTAGGCCGTAATGGGAGTGTGATGTAATGGGCTGTCAATACAGATGAAGCTTCCCTGCTCACCTCCTGCTGTGTGGTGGGGTCCTGATAGGGCATGGACTGGTATCAGTCTGGCCTGGGGGTTGTGGACCCCTGGTGTAAATTGTCTTTTTGTCTTTCCGATTATGTCAGAGAAACCTTTCTGCTTGTAAACTTCCATCATGTTCCTTCCTGTGATCACTAAATCTTTTCTGTTCTTAAGTCCCTAGTTTTATCCATGTATCACTTTCAGTAGATGGGCTTTGCACCTCATCAGGCCTGTGTTTGACTTCTGACCTTATATCTATTAATCATGTTAAGTCACTTGACTATTTTTGGACCTCAGTTTTCTTCAGTTAAATGTTTTATGTGGGCCTTTTAAGCCACTCTCACTCAGGCCTGCGCCTATCTCTTTAGAGTGTACTTTCACTTCTCATAAACTCTCCTTTCTGCTATACTCCCACTTCTCGGGAGTGTACTTCTACTTTTAATGAGTTATTCTTTCACCCCTGTACTCTGTGTCTTGCTCAATTCTTTGTTTGGGACACCAAGTACCTGGACACTGCGCTGAGGAGGGCCCATTCTCCAATAATGTTAAATGGAGAGCCAGCCAGGAGGTTTACAAAAACATTGAGTTGGGTAATGCTTGACTTTAAAATGTTTTGGAAGGGATGCTGAGATAGCTCATCAGGTTGAGTGCTTGCCTTGCAACAAAGAGGTCCAGGGATCAAATCCCACCCAGCCCATGCAAACCCACATGCTGAACTATACAGCACAATTGCTAATTGCTAGGATGGTGGCAAAGGTTCTCACCTCTTGTGGGAGGCCTCCAGTTCATTTCCTGTCCTGCGCAGCCCAACATCCACCTGTGTAAAATGGAAACTGTGTCATAACTAATGATGTACAACTATGGAGACTACTCTGGGGCCCTCTCCCCTACTCTCTCACTCTCTCTTTTTCTCTCTCACTTCTCAAACAATAGAATAAATCTTTTTTAAAAAATGTTTCATCAGGGGAAGCCGGGATGGCTGTGTGTTAAGCACTCACTTTGCAGCCCTGGGGACCAAGGATCGAATCCCAGCCCCGGCCTGTGTGGACCCATATGCTGAACTGGGGAGTGCCCCCAGTTCAATTCTCACCAGGGTGAGACCCCAGCCCAGTTCCTGCCCTGCGCGGCCCCTCACCCACATGTGGAATGAAACTACCGTATTTTCCGGCGTATTAGACAACCGGGCATATAAGACGACCCCCTAATTTTACAGTTAAAACATAGGTTTAGGCCTATATTCGCTGTATAAGACTACAGCCTCAGAAGTGGGGGGTAGTCTATGTTTTAACTGTAAAATTAGGGGGTCGTCTTATACGCCCAGTCGTCTTATACGCCGGAAAATACAGTATGTGGAAAAACCAATGATGTGCAACTATGGAGACTGTTCTGGGCCCTCCCCCTTCTCTGTCTCTGTCTCTGTCTCTGTATCTCTCTCAAAAAAACCCAAAAATAATCTTAAAAAATGAAAAATAAATGTTTTATCTATACATCACATTATGTGCTAATAAAACATTTTTGGAAAAAGATTTATTCTATTGTTTGAGAAGTGAGAGAGAGGGAGTAATGTAGATTTGTATACCTGGAAACAATGTAATTGATATCAATTAAGGTACCCCAATAAATTTAACAAAAAAAAAATTTTTTTTATACTAATACACTATGTCATTCAATACAAAAAAAATGTTTTATGTGAAGGCTGAATGAGCTTACCTATGTAAAGACTCTAGTGTGCTTTTGGTAATAACCTGCAGTAGTTAAATTTCATTATATTCTTACTAAGTTCCAGGCACTATGCTAAGCACTTCCTATGCATGATTTTACTTAATCCACATGACAGCACTATTAGATTGGTATTAGGATTATCTCCATTTTACAAAGGAGGACACTGAGGTTTAAAGAGGTTTAAATACCTTCTCTACAATCTCACAGCTAATAAGTGGCTGAACTGGGATTCAAACCTAGACTGTCTAAATCTGAAATTCTCGCACTTAATCTCTACAGTGTACCATTGAATATATTATAGGTGCTCACTAAATACAAGTTCCTTTTCTCTTCTTCTACTTCCATCCCTGCCATTTCCCAGTATCTGTTTCTATATCTTTTTATGCTTGCCTTCTGTCTTGGAAAAGAAGACTTTATATTTAGTCATTGTATCTGTCCTTTCCACATTCTTCTCTGACATTAGGCACCCTATATTGTTGCTTTTTCAGGGCTGTTTCTTTCTTTTTTTTTTTTAAAGTTACTTTATTGTTTTTAATGGGTAGGAAGAAACAGAGACAGAGAGAGACAGAGAGAATGGGGAGGGCCCAGAGCAGTCTCCATAGTTGTAGTCATCAGTTTTCAACATGGTTTCATTCCACACAGGTCAGCGGGGGGCCATGCAGGGCAGGAACTGGGTTGGGGGCCTCCCACATGGGAGGCACACTCCCTCAAGCCGAGGCCAAACCAGGGGGCGATAACCAAACTGGGGGCCTCCTGCATGGGAAGCACACCCCAGTTCAGTATGTGGGTCCACACAGACCAGGGCTGAGATTCGATCCTGGGTACCCAGATCTGCAAAGCGAACACGAGCCATCCCAGCTTCCCCTCAGGGCTATATCTATCTATTGTCCATGCATATTTCTCATCTTGGGGAGAAAAAACCTTCACTTCCTTTCAAGGCCACATTTTTCAACAGGTAGTCATTGACTTCTATTCATTTCTCTTCTACTACTCTCTTCAATCCTCACAGCCTGGCATTTTCCCCCTTATTAGGGACACCAAAGAAGAAATTTGCAATTTGTTTAGGAGAGTAATCTTTTCATCTGAGGCAAGTATAAGGGAGTAATGTTACAGATGAGGATTAATCAGGAAGCAATATTGGGGGAGTTCAGACTAGTTGACCCTTATTTTCTCTGTGAAACAATAGGCATGTTTATCTGCTGGGACTGTGAGGGTTGAGGGATTGGAAAACCTGAGGGGAGTAGGAAAAGTTGCTGATCAAGAAGAAGTAAAAGGATTAGTAAAGGAAGGCCTGCCAGAGATGGCAAGTTTCTTTTTGTCAAAGTGCACTGGTATGGTATATGTATGGATAAGGGAGAATGCTGACTTCATCCTGAGCCAAGGTTTGTCTGGGTGTATGTAGTGGTAGGCCAAGGACATGGGCAAGGGAACTGATGCTTGTCAGTACATTGTTGAACCAACTGCCCGTGAGGCAGTGAAGGGAAAGAAAGAGTGTTGGGGAAGCTGGACAGCTCAGCGAATTAAGTGCTTGGTATGCAGCCCCAGGGACCCAGGATTGAAACCTGGCCCCGGCCTGTGCGGGTCCATATGGTGAACTAGGGTGTGCCTCTCATGTGGGAAGCCCCCAGTTTGGTTCTCATCGCCCCCCCCCCCCCCCCCCCCCCCCCCCCCCCCCCCGGTTCAGCCCCTGGCTCAAGGGAGTGTGCCTCACATTCGGGAAGCCCCCAGCCCAGTTCCCACTCTGCGCAGCCCCCGCCCACCTGTGTGGACTGAAACCATGTTGAGAGCTAATGACCTGCAACTGTGGAAACTGCTCTGGGCCCTCCCCTTTCTCTCTGTCTTTCTCTGTCTCTGTCTCTATCAGAAATAATAAATCTTAAAAAAAAAAAACAAAAAAAACTGGACTGTTGATAACTCACAAGTGTGGGGTAGGAGATTGTGACCCACAGAAATTTGATTTCAAGGTATTCAGCAAGTTTGTCATTCACCCAGTGAAATTTCCTTTAGTCCCTGCAGTTGTCAAGGATTATTAGGATGAACTATCTGGTGTTACTGAGTATCTGCTCTATTTCAAACAATTTGCCAAGCACAGGGACTCAAAAATAGAACAAGATACAATCCATCCTCAAGGAGCTTATAGTTAATAGAAGAAATTCACATAAACAATTGATCATTTGTAAAGGTCACTTCATCTACACAGAGATCTACGGGGGAGTGGGAGCAAAGAGCTGAAAGTTGAATCCTTGGAAATGCCTTACATGGAGGTGGAATAAACTTTTCACCTATGTGGTTTTGTTTCTTATGGATTGTGAACTCCTTGGTCAAGTTACTTGCACAGTGACCTATGTGTACTAGGAACTCAGTGAATTTTTATAAATTTATTGTCTCTTTGTCCGTAGGTGGAAGAAGCTGGGCAGGTGTTCCTTTTGATGAGAAAGGATTATCGAATCTCCCGAAATGTTCGATTGGCTTGGTTCCTCAACCATCTGCATCGGACAGTGCAGGCCACACCCCAGGAGATGTTGGTGAGGCCCAGAGACATACAGGATGTGAGGAGCTGGCTTAGAAGATCTCTTCTTCTAAGAGGGCCGTAGAAAGGGAAGGGAGGGGAGACTGACTGTCAGGGGTCTGATTCTAGGAGGGGCAAGTGACTTTGCCCACAGATGATTCCACAGAGGAAATTTTGTTTAATAATTTTCCAGATAGGAAGAGGGTGTGGTTGGGTTGTGGGTGGTAGAGCAAATGGTGTATCATTTTGGATACAGAAGTTCAGGTCCTGGGAAGAATAAGGTGACTCTTCCCTGACCCTTTCCTTTACTCTTCATCCTAATTTTCAGCTTCAGTCTGAGCAGGAGTTGGAAGTCCTTAGTGTCCTGCCCCATGGGTGGCAGCCAGATGAACCAGTGGACCCAAGGCCCTTCCTCCTTGTACCTTCCACCCGAGTCACCTTCCTGGCTTGGCAGTATCGATTTGTCATTGAGCTGGACCTTAGCCCATCTACTGGCATTGTGGTAAAGGGCTGGGGGGAAATGGTGGGAAGAACGGATGGGATTTGGGTGAGGAGGAGAGGGAGAGGCCAGAAAGAAGTGAAAAATGATCCCAGCCTATCGTGGAAAGGAGACAGGCTGTAAAGGAATGGTGCCCTTTCCATCTGTGGCACTGTATTTGGGGTTGTGATCAACCTGAAGATAAGAGTCCCACTGACCCATGAAAGCTGCTTGTTTCTGCCATCTGCTCAGGGCTGCCTTGGCTTACCCTTAAGAGATCTTTGTCTTCATTGCCCTCAGGATGATTCCACAGGGGAGATCTTGTTTGATGAAGTTTTCCATGCCCTCTCCCGCTGCCTAGGCGGGCTACTTCGGCCCTTCCAAGTGCCTGGATCTTGCATTGACTTCCAGCCTGAGATCTACGTAACTATCCAGGCCTACTCCTCAATCATTGGTCTGCAGTCCCACCAGGTATTGTACCCCTGCTCCAAGTTAGTATCCTCAGACCTCATTTCTGATAGTACTCTGACCAAGTCCTTAACTTGTCTCTACTGCTCATGCCCATAGTCCCCAGCTCTGCTGGCTTCTTGAAATTATTTCTTAGGCATCTGTATGAGTCTTTCCTCTTTTTTTTTTTATTTTTATTTATTTATTTATTTATTTTTGAGTCTCCTCTTAAAAAGAGCTTTCCTCTGGTCTTAAGGAACCTTTCCGTGAGCTTTAGATTCGTTGGCATTGGTTGGACCAGTGCCTCTCTCCCTCCTCCTGTAAGTCTCTGGTTCTGGCCACTGGATATCTGTGTCTGTTTTCCCGCCTCTTCCTTTAATTTGATCTGAAGGTTTATGGTGTCTTAACTCCTGGCACTACCTTCAGGAGATGGTATTTAGCAAAGTCTTACGATTTTGAAATATAACAAGTACCCAGAAACCTAATTTCATCCACAGAGGTGGGTCACTTTCTCTTTGGGCCCTGTAAAGTCCCAGGTGTAATACTGACCATGCAGATAATTACAGGGCTTATCCAACACCCAAGCCGGCTATCACAAGACACTCCTTTTGAAGAAAGGCCAAGTCTGTTACTGGAATATCTGTTTTTGGCTTAGATAAGCATGGCCCAGTTTCCCCTCCCATGCTCTTAATCATCCTCAACTCATTGGTAGTGGCTTACCCTGAAACTGTGCCTGATGGCTACATTGTCACCTTAGCTATCAAACTGACTGAGAGACAGGGATGCAAGGATTAGCATCTGAGGATCTGAAATACACAACAAGGCATGCCTGGATCCCAGCCCTCTGCCCTGGGTTAAAGTGCACTTGTAGTGCAGCTGTTAGGACTACTGGTATGGACTCCAGCCCCAGACAGAGGCCACTTTGCAGACACTGACAGCCAAGGCAGAGACAGCATGGGTATTGGGTACTCACTCTACACTTGATTTGGTTTGGCAAACACTTACTGAAGCCTGATCTATGCCAGGCCTGGGCTAGGTCCTGGAGACATGGATGAATCAGACACTGTCCCTGTCCTGATGGGAGGAGTTGAGAGTTTAGTGGGGAAGACTGATATTGAAGGAGGTAATTTCAGTTGAATGTGATAAGGCACTGATAACTTAATGACTCAGGTGTTATGGGAGTACTGAGAGGGAGTAGCCAAGCCTGGGACAGAAACCGGAAGACTTTTTGACAAAGAGGCATTTGAAACTATGTCTTATAGGACGAATTGAGGTTAACCATTCAAAGACAGGGAAACAGGCTTTCCAGGCAGAGGGGCCAGCAAAACCAGGCACAGAGCTGTGAAACTGCCCTCAGTCACAGGTACTCTAAGGAACTATATGTTACTCAGTTTGACACAGTATAGGTTGAAAACAGTGGGGTGGGGGTTGATAAAGAGGACACTAGAGAGATAAATGGGGCAGAATTATGAAAGGCCTTGAATGTCAGGGCTTAGAACTTGTACTTTATTCTATCAGGGAGTTTAGTGAGATGGTAAAGTGCCCTGGATCTCGAATCACATTGTCTGTGTTTACTTCCTGCCTGTACCATTTATTGGCTGTGTGCCCTTATGCAATTTACTTAATGTCTTTGTGTATCTGTGTCTTTTCTCACTATGTTATATGGTGACTGAATTAATTAATACATGTCAGGCACTGAAAACAATGCCTGCCACATAGAAAACATGCAAATGTTAACTATGAAAACTATTAGCCTTAGGCAGTAGGGAAACCTTTGAAGGTTTTAACCCATTTCCCATTTAGTAAAAAAAAAAAGTGCAGCTGACTGCCATGTTCATTTAATTTTATATAAACACCATTTTCAATGTGAAAATAAAATACAAAAGCTGTTCTTGGTGTTATTTCTAAACAGAACTTGCCTCTAATCCTAATGTAACAGAAATGTATATGATGATCGCTATTTTTCGTGTTATAAATTTCAAAGCACAGAACTTTGGGGTAAGGTTAGGACTGTAATCCCAAGTTATCTCAGGGTAAATGCTGCAGGCGCAAGTGCCACCAGTATTCTCAGGGCAAACAGGAAAAGGGTTAAGCCCATGGTAACAGGATCAGATTTATACATTTGGAAGATCGTACTCCTTTGTGCCCAATGAAGAAGATGGGTTAGAGGACAAATTCTGGATTGGGGAGAACAGATTATTATAGTGTGGAAGAGGAGATGAGGTCTGAACAAGGAGAGCAGCTGTGGAGAGGAAAGGCCTTAGTTAAGCCCCCAGGCCACATGTCAGCCCTCAGCCTGCTTTCTTACTATCTCTATATCTCCCTCAAGATGTTTCTTGCTGCTCTTAAAAAAAAAAGTTAGGGAACACTGAAATAGCTCAACAGGTTGGGTGCTTGCCTTGCAGACACAGGGACCAGGGGTTGGGTCCTGGTCCTGACCCCAGCCCCTGTGGGTCTGCGTACTGAACTGCAGCGTGCAACTGGTGACCACTGGGATGGCAGCAGGGGTTCTTGTCTCCTGTGGAGGTGAAGGGGACAGTTCAGTTCTACCCCGGGTGGCCCCTCATCCACCTATGTGGAATGAAACTCTGTCAAAAAACTGATGATGTGCAGCTTTGGGGACTACTCTGGGCCCTCCCCCTTTCTCTCTGCCTCTCTCTGTCTCTTTCTCTCACCTTCTCTCAAACAGTAAATCTTTTAAAAAAAACTTAAATCACATTTATAATACATTTCCATTGAAGGAGATTTGAAAATACATAAAAGAAAAAGACTCACCCATAATACACCATCCAGAAATGACTACTATTAACATTTTATGGAATTTCATTCTTGCCTATGAGTATGTACTTATCCCCCCTCATCCAATAGAGGAGAAACATCAGGCTCATTCCAGACATACAGTTTTACTTCCTGCTTTTTAAATGTATGAGTGTTTTTCCATGTCAACTAAATATTCTTTGAAAGCATGACTTATAATGGTTGCTTGACTTTATCACATTTTATTGTTATGTTTTTGGCCAAACCTTTATTGTTGAACCCTTGGGTTGACCTGATTTTCACTCTTCTAAACAATACAGCTATGAACATCTTTCTTACCTTTTTTTTTTTTTTAAATATATATTTTTTTATTTATTTATTTTTGACAGAGAGAGAGAGAGAGAGAGAGAGATACAGAGACAGAGACAGAGAGAGAACTGAACTGGGGGAGCTCCCAGTTCAGCATATGGTTCCGCACGGGTCGGGGCCAGGATTCGATCCTCAGTCCCCGGGGCTGTAAAGTGAGTGCTTAACCCATTGAGCCATCCTGGCTTCCCCTCTTACCTTTTTATAGCCTACCATTCCTCTGATTCTGTTTTGCTCTCAGGGTTCGGCCTGTAGAGTGGTACAGAGTCCCCTTCTCCCCTCTTCTGCCTTTGCCCACCCACTTCCCTATCTCTAAGTAGGGAATGAAGTGTTGCACAGGAGGGCAGGGGTTGGAGAGAAGTGGATATGTAAGATAGGTTGTGGGAGTGATAGACAGGAGATAGCCCAAGAGCCATCACAGAGACCACCAGGCCTATATAATATTTTTAGGATGAGAGCACTTATTTATGGTAGAAGTAGAGGGAAAGTAACCTCATGGAGAGAGAATGAAGATATTAGAGAAACAAAAGGTTCAAGCCTAAATGGAGAGATTAGCTTTAGGGAAAATGAGGAGGATGAGGAATCTTTTCTTCAGAGCCTCAGAGGAAGCACAAGAACACAGATATGAATGAACATCTAGCAAACTTGAGTGTACTTTCTGTGGGTTGGAGAATAGTATACCCTCGGGGTTAGGGTTAGCAGGGAGTTCAGGGTGACTGGTTTCCTTTCTCTATGAAGAGGAGAAGGGGGATGCCGGGATGGCTCAGTGGGTTAATCGCTCACTTTGCAGCCCCGGGGACCGAGGATCAAATCCCGGCCCCAGCCAGTGCAGACTGCTCTGGTTCCTCCCCTTCTCTCTGTCTCTGTCTCTCTCTGTCTCTGTCTAAAACAATAAAATAAATCTTAACAAAAGAGGAAAGGGGAGTTATTGCTGAGGGTAAAGGGAAGGAAGAAGTATTCACTGGGGAATAAGAAAATTTCTAGCTTAAAAAAGAGAAAAATTTTAGGCAGCCTCTGAGTGCAGTGCTTAGAAATCAACAAAAATAAAAACAGATGAGTCAATGAAAAAACCTCTACCTGGCTGAGGTGGGGCAGCTTGTAGACAATGGTAGCCCAAGATGGAAGGAGCTGGAAGATCTTGTGGTGCCCCCATGTGGGCACATGGGGAAACCCAGTGTGGAGGACCATATGCAGAGGAAGGCTGTGAACCTACATTAAGGTGACTGAGGAGATGAGGGCTCTAAGCAGGGATCTGATGTATGTAGGCTGAGGATTGATGGTGTGGATGATCTTGTGGGGAAACTGGCTGTGGAATAAGCCAGCTTCATCCTACTTGAGTGGGAGGTCAGGATCACCATCCTAGAGGGAGCTGTGGAGAATAAAGAGGGAGGACGGAGGGGTACTTCCCAACGTCCCCTTGACCTTCATGTGTTGGCCTTTCCCTTGTACTTCTCAGGTGCTGGTCCAGGGCTGCCTTTTGGACCCTTCACAGCGGGAAGTATTCCTGCAGCAGGTATATGAGCAGCTCTGCCTCTTTGAGGATAAGGTGGCCACCATGCTGCAGCAGCAGTATGACCCCCAGAGCCAGGTATGTGGGAGAGAGTTCATAGAGCCCACTTAGAAAGAGGAGCTTATAAGGGACAGAGGGGAGAGAGGAGGGACCAGCCTAATGCAGAGGGACAGGAGGACAGGAAAAAGGGCTGTGAGCCAGGGATACAAGTGTTCGTTGTGGGAGGACTCGGCTACTTTCCCTAAGACACAGATTCTTGCTGGGAGAAAATGTGAAGGCCATTTACTTGTGTTTTCCTTAGTCATGGGTCTTCTTCCCTAATAGATCTGAGAAGGTGATCATGGGTAGCTTTGATCTCCAGTAAATATTTTATACTACCAGGGATAAAACTGCTTGGGCTCACTGGGATGCACTCTGTCATGCCTTTTGATAGCTGAGAAGTAGCCAGATGAGTGGCAGTTTTATATATCTGAATGCATAATTTCATTGATGTATAAAATATTTCATAATGGCGATAGAAAAATGTGAAAAGGGGGCCTATTGGCAAAAGGTGGGGAAGCCCAGGTCCAGTACAATCTAGTGTTTCACCTTGTGTCGGATTCCTTTCCCACCTGAGGGTCTGTGTCTGAACACACACTGAGGGAAGGGCACAGTCAGGACTCGGCTGCATAGTCAGTGTTGGGGTCCTCACAGAATCAGGCTCATCCCTGGGCAATGCTGAGCTGTAAATTCCTGCTTTGCTGTGGATAGGACAATGCCATCTGTCCCATTCTGTCTTTTCTGTAACCTGGGCCAGGTAGAGGACCAGTCCCCAGACTCAGGGGAGCCTTCAGGCCGGAAAGTGGGAGTCTCCGTGGTGACAGCCGATCTTGGGCTGGTCAGTATGATTCGTCAGGGCATCTTGGCGCTGCAGTTGCTCCCCTCAAACTCTAGTGCAGGTCAGTAGAAGGAACGTTGGTGCGGTTGGGGAAATAGGAGGACTCAGGAGGGGTGTTGGAGGGGTATTATCAGCAAAGATAGAGGCTCCAGGGGATCAGTGGTCCCCAGGGAAGAGGATCTGTTTTCTTATTTATAAGAGGTAAGTATATATCTCAAGTACCTGGTTCTGACAGTCATAAGGGACTCTAATGGGAAGCAGTAGAACTCCAAGGACATCACTTAGGAGGAGACTGGGATCCAGCACTCAAGATGAAGAAGCAGGAAGGGAAGGGGAGAGGAAAGGTATTTGAGGATTATAAAGCACATTGGTTGGTCTTCAGGGCCCCATAACTCAGTGCCTCTTTGTGACTGACCGGTCAGTGTCCCTGGATCTAAGTCTGTTATTTCCTGCTCCAGGTATCATTGTGATCACAGATGGTGTGACCAGTGTCCCTGATGTTGCTGTCTGTGAGACATTGCTGAACCAGCTTCGCAGTGGCACTGTAGCTTGTTCCTTTGTGCAGGTGAGGACTTCCTAGGAAGGAAGAGAGGGAATTGTGGCATCTCACAAGGTAGGATGTGGCAGTTATTTTCTTGCAGGTGGTGCTTTCCCAGGTAAAACCAATAGCATAATTGCATGTGTGTGGTGGGAAGATGTGTCATGTCTGGAACAGCATAGTGGTGGTGGTGGGAAAGGATTGATTCTCATCTTTGTCCTCTTTCCTTAAGATGTGGAAGATAGCAGGTCATAGTAAAAAGAATGCAGAATTTGAAATCTGGCAGTCAGTTCCAGTTCTACCTCCCTCACTAGATTAGTTATTATGGTTTTGTTTGCAAGGGTCAGAAAACCCAGTTCAAACTAGCTTAAGCAAAGGAGGGAGGAGGCATATTCAGGGAAGCCAGAGGCAATTTGGATTGATGGACTGTAGGGTAGAAGGCAAAAAGCCAGAGGATGAAAAGCTGATTCTGCTGTATTAGGAGTTGCAGCATAAGTCTGTGGGTGATGCGGATAAATAGAAGGAAAGTCACTAGTTGGGTTTATGTTTTACAAAGGTCACTATGGATGCTGGGTAAAGGGCAGGAATGGAGGCAGGCAGGGAGGCTATTAATTGCAGTGGTCAGGTGAGAGCTTAAATTAGGGGAAGTAGGGTAAAAGAGAGGGGATAGGATTGAGAAAATTAGGCAGAAGAGTCAACATGACTTACGACTAGCAAGGGGTGAGGGGGGGAAAGAAGAGTTGAGGATGTCTCCAAGTTTCTGACTTCAGTGACGACTGGGCAGCTGGCAGAGCTAATAAGAAGAGAAGCATTTGGGGTATAGTGAGGACAGCATGAAGAAACTAGTTTTATGCATGCTGTGTTTGATAGGTCAACAGGTTAGCAGTTAAAAATATCACTTTTATGGGACAGCTGGGATGGCTCAGCGGGTAAAGTGCTCGCTTTGAAGCCCCGAGGACCGAGGATCGAATCCCGGCCCCGGCCCGTGTGAACCCACATGCTGAACTGGGGTGTGCCCCCAGTTCAGTTCTTGCCGGGACCTATGTGGGAGGCTCCCAGCCCAGGTCCTGCCCTGCGCAGCCCTGTAACTGCCTGTGGAATGAAACTATATGGAAGACTGATCTCAACTATGGGGACTGCTCTGGGCCCTCCCCCTTCTCTCTGTCTCTCTCTGTCTCTGTTTCTCTCTGTCAAAAATCAATAAAATAAATCTTAAAAAAAACAACATCACTTTTGGACAATGTAATGGAGAATTATACACCTGGAAACAATGTAATTGATATCAGTTAATGTCACCCCAATAAATTTAACAAAAAAAACCCAAAAAACCTCACTTTTGGAGTTAGGCATGCCTGGCCTGAACCAACTCCACTTATTAGCTGAGTGACATTGGGTATGTTGCTTCACTTCTTGGTTGGATCCCTTTGTAAATGGAGATTAAAATAGTACTTACCTTATTGGGTGAGAGGATGCATTTAAAGTGCATAATGTAGTGCATAATTACTTAATAAATGGCTGCTATTCAGCAATTAGCAGTTGGAAATGCAGATCTGACACTCAGCAGAAAGCACTAATTGAGAGAGTTAAGATTTGTCAGCCTAGAGATGGTAATTGAGAAGAGACGAGGGTCCCTGAACAACCATGGGGAACACTAGTGTTTAAAGGTCTTTTATAGGAAGAGGGCCCAACATAGAATGAAGGGAAATAATTAGACAATAACCAGAGAATCTGGTGTCGGAGAATTCAGAGTTTGGGGAAGAAAGGAGAAGTGAATCATGTGAGATATAGCAGAAGGATTATGTAAAATGAGGAATGAAAAGTGCCCTTTGGATTTGGTAATTAGGTGGTCACGAGGATATTTTTCAGGCCATTTCAGTGAAGAGGTGGGGAGGGAAATGATTACAAGGGATTGGCAAGTGGACAGACAATAAGGAAGTAGAGAGAAGTGTGGACACAAGGAATTTGGCTGTACAAATCAAGTAGGGAGTGAGAGAGAATGGTAGCCAAAGGGAAGAACAGGATGGAAGGAGACAGGCATTCTTCTGTTTTCTTTTGTTTCTTAAGCTAGAGACTGAAGCATGTTTGTAAGGGGCCATGATGAAGCAGAGTTTGAAATAAGGGAAAGAAAAGTCTGGTGGGTAAAGTCCTTAAATTGACAGAAGGGTATTGGCTTAAGAAACAGACTGAGGGACTCTTTGAAGCAGGCCACATCTTTCTTTAAGACTAGAAGGATAAAAATGAAGATACAGATAAATTCTACCACGGGCCTGTGATTGCTATTTCAAGTAAAAGTGAAGCTGAGTACTGTAAGGAAGGGAGGCCAGATTTGGGAAGAAGGCACAGTATTGAGGACCACATTGAAGGACTAGCTGGGTTGGGTGTCATATGTTTGGATGTGGTACCAACCTACCTAACTGTGGTTTTCTCCACTTGGGATCTGGCAGAATCTCATTTGGGAGCCAGATGTAGAGATTGTCATCCCAGTTTGGGTTTTGAGGTAGAAGCAGAAAAAAGTGAAGTGTCAGGGAATTTGAGAATGATGCTTCTTGAACACAGGGTCCAGGCTGAGTTGAGAAAGGAGGTTGAAGAGGCTGCTAATAGACTTGGAGGAAGCAGAGGTTCAAGGCCTGACAGTCTTAATAAGGTCAGAGAGCAGCAGGAGGAGGATGGAAGTAACTGAGAAGGATAACAGTGTAGTAATCAGTGGGATGTAGCAATTGAAATTGCAAAGGTGAAGTACAGCAGTCCCCCCTTATCTGCAGGAGATATATTTCAAGTTCCCCAATACATGATTGAAATCGTAGATAGTACCAAACCCTGTATATACTACTTTTTTATATACATGCATACCTTTTAAGAAAGCATGTTTTGGTTTCTCTTTGGCATATCCAAATTGTCAGGATCACTACTCTTGCACTTTGGAGTCAGTATTAAGTAAAATTAGGGTTACTTCAACACAAGCACTGTGATACCATGATAAGTTGATCTGATAACTGAGACAGCTACTAAGTGAATAACAGGCAGGTAGCATCTGCAGTGTGGATATGCTGGGCAAAGGGATGATTCACTCTGTCCGGGGCAGGATGGAGCAGCACAGTACAGGATTTCATTGTGCTACTCAGAATGGCACACAATTAAAACTATAAGTCAGTTACTTCTGGAATATACCATTTAATATTTTGGACTGTGGGTACCTGAAAACAGGGAAAGAAAACCCACAAATAAGGGGGGACTACTGTAGTTCCAGGAAAAGCCAAGGGACAGCATGTAGCCAGCAGGCAGGTGAGTGGAACAGAGCATATTTTTGGAGATGAGGATTAAGGAACTGAGAGACCAGAGAATTGAATGAATCATCTAGAGCAGGGGTCTCCAAACTTTTCAGCCTGAGGGCCGTATTAACTATCAAACAGCAGTTTGGGGGCCAACTACACACTCGAGGTCCAAATAAAAAAGAAGCTGCTGACCTTGGCAGGATACACGTAAAGTTCCGTAATTTTTTTCCATAGATAAAAAGGTCTCCACGGGCCGGATGAGAGGGCCTAGCGGTCTTCATCTGGCCCGGCGGGCTGTAGTTTGGAGACCCCTGATCTAGAGTATGTCTTCAAACATTTTCTGTCAAAAGCCAGCTAGAGAGTTTTCTAAGCTTTGTGGGCCATATAGTTGTCACAGCTACTCAGCTGTGCTCTTAGAGGATAAGAGCAGCCATAGACAATATGAAAATGAATGGGCGTGGCTGAGGTCCAATAAAACTTTATAAAAATAGCTAATGGGCTAAATTTGCCTTACAGGTTATATGTAGTTTGCCAATCTCTGATCTACAGCCTTGGTATTTAAAATATGGTCCATAGACCAGTAGTGTTGGCATCACCAGGACACTTATTAGAAATGCAGAATCTCAGGCCCCATCCCAGATCTGCATTTTAACAAAATCCCCAAGTGTTTTTTATGCATCCTAAATTTGAGAAGCACTTTGTTAGACCCTGAAGTCTCTCAGGATGATGACAGAAAGCCAGTGAACCACTTGCCAAAATCTTTAGTGAATGGGGACAGGCTGGTATTTGATGTTGAGGAGAAAGGATTGACCAGATGGCATAAGCTTCAGACAGAAGGACTCAGGGGAGGAAAATTACAGAGCAGTGGTCTGTCCTAGGAGAACACTGGTCCCCTCCCCACTCTGGGATCCAGGGAATGGGAGCAGCCACCCAGCCCAGCCTCTTGCTCTTTTGTACTCCAGTGCCACTTTGGAGTGAGGTCTCCCATTGCTCACTTTCTCCAGGTGGGAGGAGTTTACTCTTACGACTGCAGTTTTGGCCACGTGCCCAATGTGGAATTGATGAAGTTCATCGCAATGGCAACATTTGGTTCCTACCTGTCCACGTGTCCCGAGCCCGAGCCAGGCAACCTGGGTCTGACTGCCTACCACCGGGCATTTCTCCTCTACTCCTTTCTGCGCAGTGGGGAAGCCCTGAACCCTGAATATTACTGTGGTGAGAGGCAGACTGGGGCAATTGTGGGAAATGGGGCTGTGGAGAATGGGCTGAGATGGTGCAAGAATCTGTCTAGGGTTTGGACCCGAGGGGGTACTGAAAGTATAACTGGGACACTGTTCTCTCCCCATAATTTCAGTGTAGCCCCCTTCCCCCGTATCTGTCGGCTAACATATAGCCACTGTCCCCATCCTTGCTAGGCTCTCAGCACCGCCTATTTAATGAGCACCTGGTCTCCGCCAGCAGCAACCCTGCCTTGGCTCTGCGACGGAAGAAACACACCGAGAAGGAGGTGCCAGCCGACTTGGTCAGCACCGTGTCTGTGCGGCTTCGAGAGGGCTACAGTATCCGAGAGGTCATGCTAGCCAAGGGTAAGGGTCACTAGGCCCTGCTGTACACCATAAGTCTCAGACTTTGTTGGTGGGAGGACCTTCTGAACAAAGCATAGGACACACACGAAAGTGTCCCAGTGAAAGATTTCTGCTTGTCATTTGAAACAAGTGGTTTCTGAGGGCTTAGCTCTCTTGTCATTTAGCTGCCCAATCCCATCTCCTTTTGCCCAAAGTGAGTCAGTCGAGGGTGGTGTGGTGTCCTGAACTTGGCTTTGTTTCAGATTACTGCAAAATTCTTTTTGTGGCAGTTGGCAGTCTGTGGGTCTGAAGTCTACGGAACCATGCTTGGAACCTTTGGCCAGGCTAGAGTTCCATGTGGTAGGTGGGGGTTCAGATGGGACTCCGTCCCAGGCCTAGAATCCTGCACCTGCTCCCCCTAACTAGCCCCCCTGCTCCCTGAAGGAGGCTCCCAGCTGGAGGTGAAGCTGGTGCTGCTGTGGAAACACAACATGCGCATCGAGTACATGGCTATGGCGCCCTGGCCCCTGGAGCCTGAGGGCCCTCAAGGAACACGGGTAGAAGTGACAATGGAAGGTGGCTATGACATTCTGCATGATGTGTCCTGTGCACTAAGGCAACCCATTCGCTCATTGTATCGTACCCACGTTATCCGGCGGTTCTGGAATACACTGCAGAGGTGAATGAGGTCCCTGCCCAGTCAATGATGCCCCATTTGTTGTGCAGAGGGATAGGTGTGTAAAGCTGGGAGGTGGAGTCACCCTGGGCACCAGGCTTGTGTCCAGGTTCCCCTGACCCCCGGGGCTCCCTCCTCTGTACCCACCAGAGTCCGGTGTGGCTCAGGGTTGGCCCTTATCCTACAGCATTAACCAGACGGACCAGATGCTAGCCCACCTTCAGTCCTTCTCTTCAGTCCCAGAACATTTCACACTTCCGGACAGCACCAAGAGTGGAGTGCCGCTCTTCTACATCCCTCCTGGGTCCACCACCCCGGTGAGTGGCTCTGATGCCCATTATCCCCATTTCATTCCCACCCACACTTGGATTGAAACAGTGTCTGGAGCCCAGAACCACCTTTTTCCTTCCCTCTCAAGTCTGAGGCACCTAAACCAGAACCCTACACTTCAGCCTGGAGAACAGTTCTCTATCCTCCTTCCAAGCCCCCAGGGGAAGAGAAAACTCTGTAGAGAAAGGCTGTAGCTGTCCTCACCAGAATGGCTAGAAGGTGGTACCCAGCACCTGCAAGCCCCCTCTCCACATGGCCCACCCTGGCCTCCATCCTCTCCGCATCTTCACCCACTTCCCACCACTTCCAACCATTGTGAGCTCTGTACTTTCCAAAGACCACAACTTTCTTTATCCTGGGCTTCCTTCACACTTGTCCCCAGCTGTCAGCCTAGCATTGCCAGGTAGGGAGGTTACGCTAGTGAGCAGTCCTAACCCTAACCCTAGCCCTAGAGTTAGAGGTCCTGCTGTCCCTCAGCAGTTTACCTCCAGAGTCAGCGACAGAAGCATGATGAGTCCCAGGCATTGCGTGGATTCAGCTTTCAAAGGCTACACAGTCTGTCCCTGGGCTCATTCATCCTAATGTAGCCGTAGCGCTGGAGGCACGTATTATCTCTGTCCCAGGCTGGGCTGTGGGTTCCTTTAGCTTTAAACCTCTGCCTTCTCTGACACCCTGAGCCCTGTGTTTCCGTGCGCTGTTTGGAGTTTATACCCTGGTTCTCCACAGATAGTCCTATAGAGCTGTCCTTCCTGTCCCCAGGTGCTCTCCCTTCAGCACAGTGGGTCTGACTCATCCCATGCCCAGTTTGCTGCCTACTGGAAGCCAGTGCTGTCCATGGATGCAAACTCATGGCAGCGTTGGCTACACATGCATCGCCTCGTGCTAATCCTGGAGCACGACATGTGGGTATCCTCCTCGGGCCATAGTTGGGATGGAGAAGCAGGGGTGAGGGGACAGGGAGTGATAGGGAAGGGGAGCAGCAAATGAGCCCTCACCAACCTGGGCCAAGAAAAACTGTGATCCTTTCCTAGTTTTCCTGCACAACAGCCCCCATATCCTCAGAACCTAGAAAGGAGAGGTGGCAATCTGTTTTTTCCCCCCAGGATTAGGGCTGGGAATTCTGACCTCAACATGAACCCCTCTTCCCAGACCAATCCCCAAGCACTTGCACACCCCGGGCAGCAATGGGCGCTATAGCACCGTCCAGTGCAGGATCTCACACTCCTCGCTGACCTCTCTGCTTCGGGACTGGAGCAGCTTCGTGCTAGTCGAGGGCTATTCCTATGTGAAGCTGCTGTCCAGGTGTGCAAAGTGATGTCCCCTCACTCCTTTCCTGTCACCTCAGCCCACATCTCTTCCTTTAACCCCAGACCTCGTCCCTACTTCCTCCTAAACTCATTTACTCCCAATCTAGGGCTGCTTGCTTATTGACTCCCATTTCTCCACAGTGCCCCGGACCAGCCCCCCTCCTCCTTCTACATGGTGCGCATCATCTCCAAGGCCCCATGCATGGTTCTTCGCCTAGGTTTCCCCATCGGCACACCAGCACAGGCTCGGCACAAGGTGAGCTGGGCCCTGGCTGACTCCCAGCCCAGGGAGCCTGGGGTGTGGACTGGCTCCTCCCCAAATTCACAGGGCCAGGCCAGTAGAGAGAAGAGCTCCCAGAATAAGTAAGGCTCGCTCACTTTTTCTGTAGGCCCCTTCCAGATCTGTAGGAGATAGGGCTAGCTGGATCTGATCACATTTTCCCCTCAGATTGTGTCGGGCTTGCAGGAAGAGATTCTGCTGCTGCGCTTCCCTCACCGGGTACAAAGCAAGGAGCTAACACCCAAAGTGAAGCGGAAAGGGCTAGGGGGCATTGGTGGGGGCAGCTCTCCCTCCAAGTCCCCTCCCATGCTGGGGCCACAGCAGGCCCTGTCTGACCGGCCCTGCCTTGTGGTCCTGCATAAGCCACTGGACAAGCTACTCATCAGGTTGGTGCAGAGGTGGCGTTGGGGCCAGGGGCACTTGGGAGGCCTGTGGCTTAGCTGGGTACAAGTAGCTATCAACTGGAAGTTGCCCCCATTTCCCAGGTATGAGAAGCTACCACTGGATTACCGGGCACCCTTCTTGCTGACACTGGAGCCACCAGGGCCACTGCCCTTGGTGTCAGGCCGCTCAGCCTCTTCTAGCCTAGCATCGCTGTCCCGCTACCTCTACCATCAGCGCTGGCTCTGGAGTGTCCCATCAGGACTGGTCCCCGCACTGCCGCTCAGCGCCATTGCCCAGCTCCTCTCCGTCCTCACTGAGTACGTTACCTGAGCTGCCAAGCAACATGGGGGAGGAAGAGTGTGCTAGTGTAGATTGGGTTTGGAGGCTGGCAGAAAGCCTAAGCCAGAGACACTGCCCTGCTCCAAGCCTCAGGCTCTTTGCTGCTGCTGTGATGCAAAGTATCAGGTACAGAGTGGCACGTGCTACTGCTATCCCCTCCTCTCCCTCCCTCTACTCATTTGGCCTCTGGTCCTAATTAGACCTGTTATACCCGAGGGACCAATAGTGTAAGCAGGGCTGCTGGGACATAAGTCTACCATGATGGCTGCTGGAAGGTGGGTGCATAGTGGCATGGAAGGCAGAGGGGTGTACTCTCAGTGTCTCCCCCATCTCATTCTGTCCCTTTCCGACCTTTATGGGGCTTCAGAGTCCGACTCTCTGAAGGGTTCCACTTTGCCTGCAGCGGGGAAGGAATCATCAACATGGTGCTGGAACTTCCAATTCAGGTAAGTGCTGTCCCTCATGACCCCTATCAAGGTCTGTCATCCCAGGGACACTTGCCTCTGAGCGGGGCTGGGACTGCTCTACACTGCCTAACAGGGTCCCTGAGACCAGGCCCAGGACAGTGTGGCCAGGGGGGTTAAGTTCTGAGGGCCAGAGCTGGCAGAGCTCTGCTTCTTTCTTGGCTGGGGTTTGCCCCAGATCTCCTATTCTGCCCTCAGAATGAGCATCCGGGGCAGGCTACAGTGGAAGAGAGGCACACGTGCGTTGTCCAGTACATCCTCTTCCCCCCACACTCCACCTCCACCAAGGACAGGTAAGACCTGGCCCCTCTTGGAGAGCCCCCTCTCCATGCTTGTACCCTGAAGATCTGTCCCCCATACCTGAGGGAGTCAGGATAGGGGGTACTGTTTTTAGATGCCTCATCAGGCAGGCACAGGTCTAGAAAGGCCACATGCAACTTGTGGCTGTCCTTTGTGTCCACCACCTTCCTGCTCTGCATGGACTGACTCCTGCCACGTGCTTGTGGATTTAACTCTTCTCTCTCCCAGGCTCAGGGCTGTTCCTCCTTTAGCTTCTCCACAGATGATGACAATGACGTGGAGGTGGAGGCCCTGGAGGGAGACTCAGAGCTCAACCTGGTCACCGAGGTCTGGGTGGAGCCTCAATATGGGCGAGTAGGACCCGGGCCTGAGAGCTGGAAGCACCTCCAGGACTTGACATACCCTGAGATCCCTCGAGCTGTGAGTGACCTCAGAAGGACCCCCACCCCTACCAGGTTGGGTGCCATCCCTTTGGGAGTACCACAGCCTATGGACTTCCTGATCCCTCTGAATGTCTGTGACTGTGTGGGCTTCCCTAAGAGCCAGAGGCCAGGGTTTCTGGGCCAGGAAGGGCTGACCCCTAACCTCTGCTATTCTCCCCTAGCTCCACCCTCGGGATGCTGCCTGTATAGGCTCCATGCTGAGCTTTGAGTACCTGATACAGCTGTGCCAAAGCAAGGAATGGAGTCCCCTGCCTCCAGACACGAGGGTCTCTGATGGTCAGTGGGGAAGCAGCCCCTGCAGTGGAGCAGGGAGTGGGTGGGGAGAAGGCAACCCACCCACCCCCTGCAGTGGTGCAGGGAGTGGGTGGGGAGAAGGCAACCCACCCACCCCCTGCAGTGGTGCAGGGAGTGGGTGGGGAGAAGGCAACCACAGACACGAAATCTGTTCTCACCGTGTTTCTTGTCTTCCTTCCCTCCCTCCTAGGATTGGACCAGGGAGGAGACACCTGTGTCCATGAGATCCCTTTCCATTTTGACCTAATGGGACTGTTGCCTCAGTGCCAGCAGCTCCAGATGTTCTTCCTTCTGCTTTCCAGAGGTGGGTGAACTTTGCGCCCATTCACCCCACACCTAGAAGGCCAGCGAGCCTGGGCATTATTAGAGTGTAGAGACTAGATGAGTCAGCTGACCAGCTGATGAACAGTGGGGGCTGGAGGCAGCTTGGCAGCTGAAGGTGGGGCTCTGCTGGTCAGGGCTGAGCCGGGGTGCTGGGCAGCAGGAGGCTCTTGGTGCTGAGCAGAGTGTATGTCGGGCAGAGCCAGAGGGCGTCCCTCTCGCCGAGGGGCCCTGTCCCGCCAACGACATGGTGCTGTGCCTGCTGCACAGCTGCCTGGGACAGGAGCTGAGTGACCGGGACATTCCGCTGAGCACTGCTGACCAGGCCACCTTTTTGAGTGAGGTGCTGCGGCGGAGCTGCCACAGTCCAGGTAAGCCCCGCCCCTTGTTCCTAATACCAGATTCTGGCCCAGACCCTTTTCCCCCAACCCCACAGGGTGGGCTCTGCCTTTGGGTTTTGGTCTCTCCCTCTCTTCCCCTCAGAGCCATGCCTCTGCTGCCTCTTCCCTCTTCTACCAATCTCTACCCCCATTGTAGGTACAGAGACGCCACCAGTGGGGGCCCATGGGATCCTGAAGGCTCAAGCAGTCAGCACTCAGGCGACTGGAGACTTGGTTCTTCCTTCCCTGGTCAGCACTGATTCACCTCCTAAGTCCTTTCTCATGCTGACCTCCTTCCATCATCACGTATTGATACCCCAACTTTCCATCACTGAGGATACTAAAGGCCTCCTGCCAAAGACAAAACCCTGTCATTCCCCTTTGTTCTGGATCTTGCAAGCTATACCCTCTGGGGTAAAGGAATGGAGCAGGGGTTGGATGGTCCCTGATAGATTTGCTCTAATCTTGTTTCTTTCTTACAGAGGGCAGGCCCTCCTGAAACTCTCAAGCCTCTCATCTCAGGCCAGCCCATTCAGTGGCGCTGCTATGCAAGGCTTGTGACCTCCCAGCAAGTGTTTCTGACTTTCCTCCCAGCTACTTTCTCAGGTACCAACCACAGACCTTCTTCACTAGCCCTTCTGAGCTTCCTTACTGGGTCACCAGGCGGCTCTGATTTATGTCTCTTTTCCTCTTCAGATGTTCAGCATCTGGCTGCCTATGGCCTAGAGGGACCCTCTCAAGAGGAGACAAAGCCTCAGTTTGGGGATGGAAGTGGGGCCTCCAGCCTGAAAGATCTGGGAGGAACTGGGGTCAGGGCTACAAAGGCCCAGGTCCCCATCCTCAGTGTCACCCCTGCCAGTGGTAAGACTGTTGACTCTTAAGTCAGTTTAGCAGGAGCAGGAATGAGAACCAATAGAGGGCTTGAAGGTCAAGTGACACCTACGTCTTCCCACAGACAGAGCCCAGAATCCAGGAGAGCTGAGCCCACCTTTCCGTCGGGACTTACAGGCTTCTACTGGTCGTCAGGCTACACAGACAGAGGGTATAGATGGGCCCCGGAACCGGTGTCCTGTCTTCATCTATAGCTGTGCCCTGGAAGCACTGAGGGAGCAAATGGTTGGCATACAGCCCCCTCAGGCACCCCGGGACCTCGTCTTCCGGTGAGTCCCCTCCCCAGCCAAGGCTCAGATGTGGATAGACAGGTTGATGGTCAGTGGCAGGAACTCAGCTTCTTATCCATGTTTTGCCAGCTCCTTGTTGGGCTTCCTTCAGCAAACCAGTTGAACTTGCTGGGCTGTGAATACATCAGTGGGGACCTGTGGACAAGCCACTGGAGTGTGTGTGGATCGTGAGTCTGAGATTACTTAGGAAAGCTGGCCAAGCTTCCTCTTTCCTTGCATTCCTAGGACTCAGTTTCTCGACCAGCCCTCCCCCTCCTCAGCCTGGATGGAGCCCAGGTACAAGGAGGCAGCCAACCATTGTGCCTTGCTGCAGGAGCATGCTCAGCGATGCTACGTCCGTGGTGAGCAGGAGGCCCCAGGAGGGTGTGTCAGGGAGGAAACACGGGATTACCAGGACTGGGACTGGGGAAGCCATTCCAGAGCTTGACTCTTAGGGCCCCTGTCACTTCTGTCAGGCCTGTTCCGGAGCTTGCAGCAAGCACAAAGTGTGACCTCCCAGGACTTGCTGATGGCAGTGGATGCCTGTGAGGAGCTACTACAAGAAGTAGACATCACGGCTTTTCTGCTTGCACTCTGCGGACACACTCGGGGTTTGCCTCACGCACCTCCAAGCCCAGGTCCTCTCAGCCCTGGGCTCTTCAGCAGCAGCGTTGAGGAGGCCCCCGAGCCTCGAGAACGAGCTGTCCTGGCTTCTGAGTCCAGGTTAGGATTGTCCTGGAATAATGTAGAAGGGGGCACACAGAGTCCACATAAACTGGGATCTTCCTTTTTTTTTTTAACTTTATTTATTTATTGGTTTTGACAGAGAGAGGGAGAGATACAGAGACAGAGAGAACTGAACTTGGGGCACTCCCCAGTTCAGCATATGGGCCCGCACGGACCAGGGCCGGGATTCAATCCTCGGTTCCCGGCGCTGCAAAGCAAGCGCTTAACCCACTGAGCCATCCTGCCTTACCTAAACTGGGATCTTCTAAACCCAGGAAATAGCCCTGCAAGGTGGCACCCAAGCATCAGAGAGGCAGTAGTCCTTTGTTGCTGGCTTCCTGCCTCCCACCCAGACATCCTTGTCCTATATGGCATGGGGAGGAGTCTCCCTCCTGTCTCTCCCCATCTCTTCTGCTCTGGTGTGGTGTATTGAGCTGGGTTAGGGATAGGGAGTTGCCATTTGCCATCAGTGAAAGTTAGAAGCTTGTTCTGAGGACATTCATACAATAGTAGTGATACTTCGAACTAATCTGTGAGTTTCATAGAGGCAAAAGCTGCATCTTTGCCCACTACTGAGTCTCCAACTCACCTGAGAGGCCCAAAATGTCCCTGTTGAAGGGAGGGAGAAAGGCACACCGGTGGACAGTTATGTGTCTGGTGTCTGTAGTATATTAGCATTGGGAAGATAGAAGAGGCAGTGAGTGGGTGAATGTTGATGATACCCAGATCTGAACTCCAGCCCAGTTTCCTCTCTGGAGCTCTAAATCCCCCACCTTTCATGCCCCCCAAATGTATTCATTTTCTTCTCACCAAACCTTGTTTCTCCACCTGTTCCCCATCCATGGTGAATGCTATCACCCTCCACTCAGTGGTCCAAGTCAGAAAACTGGAAGTCCCCCATACTCCGTCCTGTTTCACAGAAATATCCAGCCTTAAGAAACATGGATGTTTGAGCCCAGTGGGTGGGTTGGTTCTTCTTGCCTCTTCCACTGTCCATGCACTTGTGCTGAGCACCCTTCTTAGAGACAAAGACAGACAGGTGTGTACTGCTCCCAGTGGGAAGCTGCCCTCTCCAGGACTTAGTGGTTCGTAACACATCAATGCCTCCCCTACCCTCATCTTGACCACTCAGCATAGAGACCGAGGACCTAAGCGAGCCTGAGTTTCAGAGCACCTGTGTCCCTGGCAATCCAGATCCTGGCCTGGAGATCTCTCTGACAGACATCTGCCAGCTCCGAGGAGAAGTACACGATGCCCTTCATAGCCTCATCCAGGTGGGAAAGTTGGCACAGGTAGAAGAGGGGTAGAGTCCTACCTGCACAGGGGGCTATGTTCTCTCCTGGATTGGGAGTATATGGGTGTCTGTTCTAGGGTAATAGGTAGTAGTCTGAGAGGTAGCTAGCATTAAGCCTCCTTCTAACCCCCAAATAGGAGAAGTTCCTGGAGATCAGTGGTCTTCACTTCCGCACAGTGCCTTCCAATCCCCACTACTTCTTCTATTGCCCTCCATCCAGCAGACGAGAGGTGAGCAACTTTCCTCCTTACCTTCCTTCTACCCCTACCTGTAGCCTAAGAGGTCCCACTTGACCCACTTGGACCCTCTTGACTGGGTTCCCTGAGGCCTGGATGTGGCTCTTGTCCTGCCTTAGATCAAACTCCTTTTTTTTCCTTTTGCCCAGGAAGAGGGCCCCCGGGACACAGTAGACAGAAAAGTCAGTGACCTGGAGTTTTCAGAGGCTGAGCTCATGGGAGAAGAAGGTGTGTAGAGGGAAAGCTGCTTCAAGCCGGGATTCAGTAGCCTTTACTGCCAAGCTCTCCCTTTGACCACACACCATGTATCTCTAGGAGACACATCTGCCTGCTGTGTGGTCACTGAGAGCGACCCTGAACTGGAGGTGGAATACCGAGAGAGCCGTGAACCAGACCTGGGGCCTGCTGGGCTAGACTCCGCCTCACTGTCAGATGCAGACACCATGAACCCTGATGAAGACTCCTTCAGTATCCTGGGGGGGGACTCTCCCACTGGGCCAGAGAGCCTCGTGCATGACCTGCCACCACTTTTCCTGCACCTCACATGCTCCGTGCGTCTGCGTGGGCAGCACAACTCAGTACCTGTGTGCAGCCTGCCCACCTGCCTAGGTGAGTTTGGGGTGCCCAGGGGTGGGCCACAGGTCCCAGCACAGCCTACCTGTCTACCTGTTTGGGGGTGGGAAAGAGTCTACGGGTATAACTTTTTAGCACTGAGAACTTGGAATCGATGCTTGTCCCGTGCCCTCCAGCAACCCCTAACTTTTCCCCTCTCCCAGGCCAGGTGCTTTCCAGTCTGGAGGGCGCCCCCATCGGGAGCCGAGTGCCCCTGAGGGATCTCAGTGTCACTTTGGATGTCTTTGTGCTGACCTTGCCGCTGGAAGTGGAGCTCCCCCCGACCTCGGACCCTCAGCACCACCGGTGTGGCAGCAAATTTGGTGGAGGGACCTGGGGCCATGTTGGTGTAGGGGAACCATTCAGAAATTTAGGGACACTTGAGAACTAAGGGCACCTGACGTATTACAAAAAAAGGAGTGCTGAGGTGGTCTTAGGAGGATAATAGCTGCTGACCTTTGGCCTTTGCTTCCACCCTGTTCAGGTCAACATCTGAGAGCAGTGCTTCATTCCCAAGATCCCCAGGGCAACCATCATCTTTAAGATCAGATGATGGCCTAGGTCCCCCACTGCCACCCCCAGGAGAAGACAGGTATTTCCTTTTCTCACTCATAGAGTTCCTTGCCCCACCTCATTTTTATTTTCTGAAAACAACTGTCTAAACCTTTCTTCCAATTAGGCACCCAGGATTGTCCAATTTGGCCACACCTCACAGACTGGCTATTGAGACCACTATGAGTGAGGTGAGGGCCTTCTCCCAACCTAAGTGACATCCTCTCAACACTGTCACTGATACCCTTTCCATTATATCAATGAGGTAAGGCACCCCCTTTATTCTGAGATCGAAGTGAGGCCTCCCTCAGTCTGTGAGGCAAAGTGTTTTCTAGTGTCTTTTAGTCTAGGAGTGAGCCCCAGTCAGCAAGGGAAGTGCCCTTTGCCACTTCCTGGATTGCTCTCTGACTGTAGATCCGCTGGTTACTGGAGGACGAGATGGTGGGAGCACTCCGAAGAGGGGGCATCCCCCAAAGCCGAGCCCTGCACCGTGTGGCTGCCCACATCCACAGCTCTCCTGGACGCTCCACCTGTCTTCGCCAAACTCTGCCACTGAGTTTTGTGTTTGGGCCAGAACGTTCCCTCACACAATTCAAGGAGGTATGCAACTCAGAATACTCCCTGGTCACCTTGGGGCCTGTCCTTCCCTGGACTCCAGATGCAGAACTAGAAGGCCCTCTCTTGGTTTGAGTCCATAAAATTACCGTCCTGCCCATCTCTTCATTACTTTGTCCCTTATCCCATGCCTGACAGACCAACTAAGTGGAAGAGACCCAGCTTCCAGTCTTGCCCCTGGCCAGTTTAACCTTAAGCAGGTTACTGAACCTTTTCAAACCTCAGCAATGGGGATGCTGGCATCTGCCTCATGAGGTAGTTGTGAGGGTCTGATGAGGGGGTATTGGATGCCACAAATAAAGAGGGCTGTTCCTGCCTAAATTGTGAACTTGGCTCCTATTCCCCAGGAGTTCCGCCATCTCCACCTGCCTGGCCATGTTCTTCTTGAGGACCCTGACAGTGGCTTCTTCTTTGTGGCAGTTGGCCAAAAGCCATGTGGGTCCCATGGGGTGCCCCCTTCAGCAGCCTGGGCTTGGCAGAGCCATGAGGACAGGGCTGAAGGCTTTGAAGGAGAGGTAAGTCTTTCCTGGGCTCACCTAGGAATTGTGGGGGGCAAGGGGGATTGTGTGGGGCCTGTACTTAGTCTTGACTTCCTTTCCTCAGCCCCTGACAGCCAGCCCCCAAGCCCCTTGCTCCCCAGAAGATTCTGAGGGCCCTTCCCTTGTCAGTCTGCCCAGCCTGCCACAGGGAGGTAAGATGGGACTTGGACAGCAAGTCTGGAGCCAAGACTTGGGACTTGTACATCCCTGGCTGCTTCCTTGTTTGGAGTGTGGTCCTAAGTGGGACTGAGAGAGACTTGGGGTATTTATTTCCCTTCTCTTCTCAGGAAGCCAGCCTGGGACCATCCGGGTACTAAGCCTCCTGTCCAGTCGGGGAAGTGTGGACTCAGATCACCTTGGTAAGCTGGGGCAGGGGATGAAGAATTCTAAGCTGGTGGGAAGTGGACTCAGGGATCCACAGCAAAAAGTCTGGGCAGGGCTGTCAGAAGGGACTAACCTGGAGGGGCCCATTGGGTCTGATGCACTTGGAGGCTCAGATGAGCCTAAGAATGGATTTGAACTTCAGCACATTTGACACAGGTTATGATGGTGGCAGCAGTGGCTCAGACAGTGAGGGTCCCAATGAGACCCTGGGTGAGAAGACCCCCTTCACATTGCGGACCCTGCCTGGGCTGACACCTCCACAGCCTTCGCTCTCTGGCCTCCCTGGGCCCTGCCTGCCTGACTTCTGGCTCATCGTACGGATACTGCAGGACCGTGTAGAAGTATATGCACATGCACGGTACGTACAAGCCAGGGCCCCTGCATCCTGACTAATGTTAGCTTCTGTTCCCTGCTCCCACAATACCCCTCTTTAACATTGTTAAAAAGTAAGACATTGGACAGGTTTTGGGTAGGAGTCTAACTTGTATTCTAAGGTTGAGGGTTCCTCATCACTTCGCACAGCTTGTAGCAAAGTATGTCACTCTCTTTTCCTAAAGGACTTGAAAAGCTGATGGGGACTTTGGCTTCTAGCCAAGCATTAAGGGCATCTACAGTTCAGAGTAGCTTCAGAAATTGATATATAAAATGAAGGAATAATGGGCAATACTTAAAATGAAGGAATAAAGTGCTTACTAGGTGGCAGGCACTGTTGTAAGCATTTTACCTGGATCAGCTCATTTAATCTATATAACAGCCCTACAAAGTATTATTATCCTTATGGGATGAATGAAGACACTCCAGCACAGAAAACTACTTCCCCAAGGTCACAGTTAGGAAGTGGCAGAGCCAGGATTCATACCTAGGCATCTGGTTAAATACTGCTCTATCTTAGTGGCGGGGAGGGTTGAGAGAAGGGAAGACCACCACTCTGATAAAGAAGATCTGAGACTAGACAAGAGGTGAGCTGCATGATGGGAGCCTCAGTGTGATGCCCACATGGAGGCTGGTGAAGCAAGTGTGGAGCCTGGGCTTCCAGAAGTGCTACTGAAAATTTCATCTTTCCCACTTCCCATCGTATTTATTTCCCTTTGTCCAGTCCTACTTCCTTTTCATGGTTCCTCTTGGCCCCAACTCCCATGACCCCCCCCCCCCAACTCCCTTTCCACTGCAATTTTATATCTAATCTGTCCCTCCTTTCTAGGAGCCTGATTCGAGAGGACGGAGAACCAGGTACTGAGTGTCGCCACCTGCAGCAGCTCCTGGTGAGGCGAGTTGGGGAAATCTGCAGGGAGGTCAACCAGGTAAGTGACAGTCAGGGGCAGGGCTCTCCAAGCATGGGACACAGCCCAGATGAGGAAGGAGTTTCTAGGAACTTGACCTTCAGAGGCTGTTGATCGATCTTGGATATTTTCTTTGACCCCAAGTTACTGGGGTGCTCGCTAGACTCCTCACAAACTAGGGAATTCTGCTAACACACTCCAGCACTCTGGGTTCCTCTCATACTTTCCCAGGGACCATGCGATGTTCCCTGTCATTGTGCCATGCTAGCATTAGGGATATAATAGTGAACAAGACAGAGTGAAACCCTTACTCTCTGGAGCTTGTGTTGAGTGCGGGAGATAGACATTAAACAACTATGTCACAAATTATTTCTCTTACAATTGTCAAGACGTCTACAGAGGAAAATTAGAGACTGCTGTGAGAGCACATAATAGGATCTGACCATCTGAAGTGTAAGGGAAAGCTTTTAGAAGTGATATTTAAGCTGAGGCATGAAGGATGGTGAACAGATTCTGGCAAAGAGGAGGGACGAGTGTTCCTAACTCATGTGGTTCAGTCCTCAGAGCCCTGAGCCTAGTGACTGTCAGAACCATCATAAACATCTCAGTGATTACTGATGCTCTTTTTGACCTCTGACCCCCAGTGATAATAGGCATTCTCTCTGGCCTTTGGTTACCTCTCACCACCACCACCAATTTATGAGGGAATAGTCCAGGCCCCTGACACCTTGCTCCTCCTTTTCCCAGCGGCTGCTTCTTCAGGACCTCCATGACAGCCATGTGTGTAATTCTCTTCTGGTGGCCGAGAGTGAGGAAGATCTGTGGCGCAGCGAGACTCCCTTCCACTCCCGTCAGCGGGCACCACTGTCCAGTGATGGTGAGGTCCCACCCAGGAGCCTCCTTCACAAAATGGGTGCTGTTGCCCCTTCCTTTATCAAAGACTGGTGACAAGCTAAGGGCAGAGTCATCATTACTTAGTCATCAGTGACAAGTAATACAGGGAGAGCAAGGCTGAAAGGACACAAAAGGATCACTGGATTTGGCTGTTTCAAGTTCAATGATTTTAGTGAAAGTACTTTCAGTGAGAGAGGGAAATACAAATCAGGAAATTGGAAAGTGAAATGATGTTAGATAGGTGGAACAGAGAAAAACTACTCTTTCAAGTGACTTGGCAGTGAAGGGAGAGATAAAATAGATAAGGCAGGAACTAAAGGAAATGGAGGGAAGGCAGGAATTTTAAAATAAGGTGAGACTTGAATACATTTATGTTCCACATCGAAAGAGCCAGTAGAGAGGGAGAGGTTGAAGAATACAGTAAAGAAGAGGTCATAGGCTGTGACAGCCTTGCCTTGTTTTCCAAAGTGACCATCTTTCCTGTGCAGGGTAACAGACAGGGCTGAGGTGGCAGGTGGATGAGTAGGACAGTTCATAGATAAGAGAAGACTGGAGAAGGGGAACCTGAGGCCCAATAGGAGGATTTGCCTTGTGATTGGCTATCTTTCCAGACAGTCAGGCACAGGACTCCTTTGGGGTTTCTGAAATTTCTGATCATGGTTAGGAAACATGGTAATCTACTTGAAATGGTAATTGAAGTCTCCAAACTTCTGCTTCCTTTTCTCACTCCAATGACCTCTCGCCCCAACTCACAGAGGAAAGCCAAATCATGACACTCCTTTGCAGTTCTCCCTTCTGGTTTAAAAGCAAAATCAGACTACTCTAATTTTAACATTCTCAGTGAGTCTGTGGATGAGCGTCCTTGACAGCTCCCGAGAGTGCATCTCTCAGCATATCCTGGGATGTGTTCCATATCAAAGCAGAATCCCCATAATTAGTGGGCTTCCCATGGTTTTGATGGCATCTTCTGCAAGTTGAGCATGAGCTAAGGACAGCCCAGAGCTGCATTGACTTCCAGCAGCCTGAGATATAAGACCAGTCTGAACCCAGACACAGCCCTTCCTCATTTTAGTCTCTCCACGTGGTTTCACTGAAACCCTTAGCAACCAGCATTCCATTCCAGACTCTGCGGCCTCTTGGGTTTCCTATACACTACTCACATCTGACAGCAGCTTCTCTGGAAAACCAAATTGCCACCTTTGACCAACTGGAAGGTTCCTTGTCAACCTGCAGAGCTGGAAAGGGTGAACAAGGCATTGCACTGTGCCCATGGGCTCTTGCATGCTGCCTCTGGGTTCTTTGGGATTGCTGTCCTCCACAGCACTGTACATAGTCTCCCACCCCCGCAGCAGGTGCATGTAAGCAGCAATACCTTTGTGCCTTAACAGTGTTATTGTAACTCCCAACAAGTACACAGATGGGGTATATATATTGTGATGTATATTGTGACAGGGTCAGAGTGTCTTGGCATTATCTTCAGGACGTTCTCATGCTTTGCCTTTTATGATACCTCTTCTTAGTTCCGTCACTACGGCTCCCTGAAATAGTTCTGAAGACTTTTATGGTATGTATGGCCTGTCTTCTAAGAGTGTGGTCCTGCTCTGTTACCCAAAATAACCGTCTTTCCCCTGCAGGGTAATAGACAGGGCCAGGGAGCCAGGGAATGAGGATGAGTAGGCCAGTTGACATGTGAGAAGTCCATGAGGACAGAAGGCTGTGTCCCATTTCTGATCCACTGTCTCCCTTCCCCACCATCAGATTATGCTGCTGATGAGAGCTGTGCATCCCGAGGGTATCTAGCAGCCACAATGCAGTTCACCCCTGGCCATTTCTCCTGTGATGTTGTGTGGGGAACTGTGATTCGAGTCCATTCACGCCTGAAAATGGGGCCCAGCATGGGGGTCTCTCGGGGTATGTGATGGCATGAAGGGCAGGTGGAGTGTGGAAGGGGGTCTGGAGAAGGGAGTTGCCTGAGCCTCCACTGCTCCCACAGCCATCCAGGCCCTGCGCTCTGTGCTCAATGCCTTCTCTGTGGTGAACCGGAAGAATATGTTTGTTTATCAGGAGCGAGCAACAAAGGCTGTGTACTATCTTCGGTATGTGGGCCCTGGGAAGATGAAAAAAAGCATGGGTTAAGGATGGCACAGGAGGAGGTATGTCCAAAGACATTGCCACTCTTTTCCCAGGCTCCTGGAGACATCCTACAGTGAGCGGCCATGGGAAGGGGATACTCTGCCGCCCTCCCTAGCTCTGTCCCGAAGCCAGGAGCCCATCAACTCTGAGGAAGCATCGGCATGTATCACCCCTCCTCCCTGATGCCCTGTGCTCCCTCAGACTTTGCTCCCTGGAGTTGGGCCCTGACCAGAGTTTTCCTGCAGGCTCCTCGTTCTCCCCTGGACATGGCTTCTAGCCGCAGTTCAGATGCTGCCCGCCCAGTGGGCCAAGTGGACAGACATATCCAGCTGCTGGTGCATGGCGTAGGGCAGGCAGGTGAGGATAGCAAGGAGGGCGTGGGAGAGTGACCAAATGAGGTTCCAGAATACTCTCCAACTTCTCTTAGAGCCTTCCTACTTTAGCTCATGCTATACGCTGGGCTTCCCTCATGTAGGAGCTGGGTGGGAACGGGCAGACGGCTATGATATGTAGCAGGTCGTCTGTGTGACTATATGGGTACCAGGGGCTGAAGATGATAGGTTAGATTTGGGGTGAGGATGATAGGTTAGATTTGAGATATGTTGAGCCTGAGGTGTCTATTAAGCAACTGGATTTTCCAGCTATTTTTTATGGTTCAATTAATGTATACTAGGTCTTGGGCTAAGATTATGACATATGGGGTAGATGCTATCATTCCCATTTTATGGCTGAAAGCACTGAGGCTTTGAGCAGTAAGACTCACTTGTTCACAATCCTACAGTGAGTAGCTTGACATCCAGAACCTAGTGCTGGCTTCCTCTGGTGTATGGGAGAACATTTGAGTCTGGGGTTTAAGGGCTGGTTGGGGGAAGCTGGATCCTTTGCCAGTGTCTCTGCCTTCCTACCATGTCTGTGTCAAGGTCCCGAGATCACAGATGAGCTAGTGCGGGTTCTGCGTCGGCGCCTGGATGAGGCCACTCTGGATGTCATCACAGTCATGCTTGTTCGGAACTGCAAGCTGACACCAGCTGATGTGGAGGTCAGCTCCCTCCCAGACTTCAACATCCCTCCATGGCGCAGCCACAGGCACGGGACAGTCTCAGCTGGAACCTCTTCATTCTGACTCCCCTTCCCACTCTCTGCAGTTCATCCAGCCCCCCGGGAGTCTCCCCTCAGAGGTGCTGCATCTGGCTCTACCCCGCTCCTGCAGGCCCTGGCTTCCTGCCCTGGCCTGGTACCTGCGTCAGAACCTGCTCACTTTCCTGCACTCTCCCAAGTACACAGACAGCAACCATCGGAACCACTTCCAGGTGAGATTTCACCTACCTTTCTGTACACTCACCTGTACCCAGGCCTCCCCCTGCCACACACACCCTTACTGTGTAACTTCTATAGATGCCCCATATGTACCATTGCCCATGTACCTATGTACACTCATGCCCTTCCCACCTTTATTTACCTGTCTTCCTGTGCTCCTGTGTGTACCTGTCTGTCCCCCATTCCCCACTGTGGACACCCATTCCCTGATGGCTTTTGTCCATTTGCCTAGTCTTGGTGTTCTGTGGCTGTTCTCTCCCCAGCATCCACTCCCACCACAGGGCAGCCTCCCCGACTTGGACATCTACTTGTACAACAAGCCTGGTGGGCAGGGCACTGGGGGCAAAGGTAGGTGCAGGGCACTGTGAGGGGTGGGAAGGCCTGTTCCCGTCCCATGGCTGAAAGGGCCTTTCCCAGCCTTGTAGCTGAGGAGGGGGTCTGATAGTGGGAGAGGGGTCTGGAAGTCCCAGACCTGAGTCTTCCTGTGGATTTCTACCTAGGGGTCGCCTGCATCACTCTATCTTTTGTGGATGAAGGAGGGTCCCCCATCTCACTGGCATCATGGCCCCCCTCTTCTCCGGGGCCCCCAGACCTAATACAAGAGGAGGAATTTGAGCAGCTGACGCAGGTTACTCGCTGCTCAGTCATGCCGGACAGTTCTTCAGGTGGAGCATCTTGGTCAGAGGAAGGGTGTTCAGTTCATTCTGTGGGAACCAGGGGCACACTCAAGTGCCCCCATTCTTTCCTTCAGCTCAGACTGGAGCCCCACGGCTTCGACTGGATGTGTGGGAAAAGGGGAACATCAGTATTGTGCAGCTGGAGGAGAAACTTCGAGGAGCGGCTCGCCAGGCCCTGGCTGATGCCATCATGGAGCTGCGTCTGCTGCCAGCCTCGTTGTGCACTGAGGACACGCCCCCAGGTATGTGGGGGCCAGAAACCATCACCGATCCAGGCAAGGTGGTATTGCAGGGGAGGGTGCAACATGGGGTTCTGGGAAGACACCACAAAGGCCTCATCTGAAATGCACACTCAATGGTTGTCCATTACCGTCTCTGCCTCAGCAGGGTAGTAACACTGGCAGAGATGTCTGCACTCTTCGGGTTACCCACTTAGAGAGGGAGATATCATGGAACTCACTTCACACAAACACATGTAGCCATGCACTATCACCTGCACATATTGTCATCCACTAACAGAGTAAGTGGTAAGTCACTGTTATACCAATCTTGGGGTAAGGTTGTCAGGAATGGGGATTGATGGTTAGTGACAGGAATCTAACATCTGGTGCCCACAGGAAGTCTCAGGAGCGGATTGTTGGAAACCAAGAGCCCTGCAGGCCGCGCTAGCACCTTTCCCCCTGGACCTGGCCCTGGCGAGCCTGTGACTCCCCCCAGCAAAGCTGGCCGGCGTAGCTTCTGGGATATGCTGGTAA
Source organism: Craseonycteris thonglongyai (assembly GCA_004027555.1). Classification (NCBI taxonomy): domain Eukaryota; kingdom Metazoa; phylum Chordata; class Mammalia; order Chiroptera; family Craseonycteridae; genus Craseonycteris; species Craseonycteris thonglongyai. Next base: position 14,885 of record PVKE010000562.1, on the reverse strand, counting down.
TGGGAGACTGGGAGGAAGTGGTGAGGTTGACATCTACTTTCTTGCCTGCCTCCTAGCTCCCACTACAATGCCTACAGGCCTTGCCTCAGATCACCTGTTATATAAAACTGCTCTGTCCCTTGGTAGACATTTGTGGAATGGGGCAAGTTCTTAGTGATATGGGGAGAGCCTCCTCTTATTAAGTGCCTTTAGCTCCACTTTTCTGATTGGATCCTCCTCACAGCCTGTAAGATAATTAGGGCTTTTACCAGTGAGGTGGCCGGGGCTCACGAAAGCTGAGTAGCATGTCCAAGGCTGCTTACTCAGCCTCCAGGGAAGCCAGGGCCTGAGGGTGGGCCTCCAGATCCTCCAGACTCCTACCCTTCCATCCTCTACCCTGTTCCCCTTCTCAGTAGTTCCTCCTCATTCACTGCATTGCCCCCAGAGTAAAACAGAATCTGGGGACTTGGGTTCCCCCAAAACAACTGATGACATTGTCCTGGATCGGCCAGAAGACATTCGGGGCCGGAGGCGTCACAAAACTGAAAATGTTCGGACTCCTGGTGGAACTGAGCGGGCACCAGGCCCAGATTCTGGAGCCCAAAGACAAAGGTCTGTATGTGTGCTGTGCGAGGAGGTGTGGCTTGAAGTCACAGGTGGGTGTCGGGTTTGTGTAAACACACGTGTTGTGTATGGATGTGAGGTTCTTACTCCTGCTTTGCCTTCAGACGCCGGACTGTGCAACTAGAGGAGGGTGAGGTGGGGACCCTGCAACCTGTGTTTGCTCATGCAACTCAGCGCTGGATGGAGTTCATGGTTCAGACTGGTGAGAGCCCAGCCCCCCTCTTCCATCATGAACCCCGTGGCCTGGTCCCCATTCCACAGCCCCACTATGACTTCTCTGCCCTGTTTCCAGGTTGTGCCTCAGTGTCCAAGAGCTCTACCTACATGGTGTCCCGGTTCCTCCTCCCATCCATCTTGTCTGAGTTCACCACTCTGGTCACCTCAATGGCTGGAGATACTAGTGTCCGCATCTTTGAGCAGCACTTGTGAGTCTGGGGTCTTGGGAAAGCTGTGTGAGGAGAGGTGGAGGCCAGTGGATGGGGCCATGAGTGGTCTGCTCTCTGCATCCCTCCCTCCCACTAGGGGTTCAGAGCCAGGGGTCTTCAGTCCTTGTTCGCTTGGACAGCTGGGCCCAACAGCCCGCCCAGCAGCCGAGCGACATCTGCTGCTTCTGGGAAGGAATTTCTTGCAGTGGCGGAGACCAACCCAGCAGGGTGAGGGCATGGCCTAGGAGGGCGCTGGGTTTAGAGTGACTGATGGGGCAATCACTAGCCCTGTGGGAAGGCAGGGTGGAATTGAGGGGGCTCTGCCTCCAGACCCTCATGGCCTTTCCCCTACCCTGTAGCTGCCAAAGCCCTGCAGCGCTTTGAGCCAGGAGGTGATGGGAGCTCAGGACGAAATGCTCCACGGCAGAGGTTCTTGCTGCTAGAGGTCATGGACAAGAAGGTAGATGTGGGGCCAGGGCCTGGGTGGGAGAAGGGGTTCTATGATCTCACTGACCCTGACCCCTGACTTGCAGCTACAGCTGCTGACTTACAACTGGGCTCCAGACCTGGGGGCAGCACTGGGCCGAGCGCTGGTTCGCCTTGTGCAGTGGCAAAACGCACGCGCCCATCTCATCTTCTGCCTCCTCAGCCAGAAGCTTGGACTCTTCCATCATTATGGACAGTTGGACTTCCCAGTGCGGGATGAAAAGGTGTCTGCGGCTCGGGCTCCCTCCTCTAATTCTGGCTCCTGAGGGGTCAGTTTAAGGAAGTACCAGCTTGGAAACAGGGAAGAGGGGACAGACTGAGGGCATGGGTGGTGAGGAGGGAGAGTCTAAAAGAGGAAGGCCTGGGGTGGGAGAGAAGTCTGGGGGCAAAGGCCATGAACTCATTGCGGGGCTCCCATCTGTCTCAGGAGCCAAATCCATTCCTACTGCCAACCATGGAAGCAGAGACCCTCATCCGGAGTGCGAGCCCCCCTCTGAGCCGTGAGCAGGGCCGGCTGAGTGGGTCCTCGCGGGGTGGGGGTCCCCTTTCCCTAGACACATTCCCCTTCGACGAGGCCCTGAGGGATATCACAGCTGCCCGCCCCAGCTCCTCACTCGGCCCTGTGCCCAGACCCCCTGATCCTGTCACCTACCACGGACAACAGTTCCTGGAGATCAAGATGACAGAACGCAGAGGTGAGGGGACTAGGCTGGGCAGGGGGGCAGCGGCAATCTGTGGAGTCTGGAAGGGGACGGGGCAGTAGGTGTGGGGGCCACTCCTAAGGCCTCTAACCCCTAGAGCTGGAGCGCCAGATGAAGATGGAGAACCTGTTTGTAACCTGGCAGCAGCGTTCCGCCCCCTCCAGCATGCCTATCAGTGTGAGTGGCCCAGCACTGTGTCCTCCAGAGCATCCTGTGACCCTTCCCTGACCACTGACCCCGTGCTCACCACCTCACTTCCGCAGGCTGGGGAGCTGGAGACCCTGAAGCAGTCGTCCCGCCTGGTGCATTACTGTGCAACAGCCCTACTCTTTGACCCAGCATCCTGGCTGCATGGGCCCCCAGAGACCTGTGGACCCCCTGAGGGGCAGGTGAGGCTTAAGGCTCCTGGATTTCCCCTTGGGACTTCCCTTTACCCCACAGTGACCTCTGTTCCTCCACCCCCAGTAGCATAATTGACAGTGGGTAGAGCCTTCCTTCATTTCCACTCCCACAGCGGCGCCATCGCCCTGAGTCAGGGTCTGGGAGCCGCGAGGCCCCTGCAACCTGCGAGTCCTTGGATGCGCCTCCTCCAGGCGCCCGTGAGGAGCCATGGCTGAAGGAGCTGAGCCTGGCTTTCCTGCAGCAGTATGTGCAGTATCTGCAGAGCATGGGCTTTGTGCTGGTGCCGCTGCGGCCCCCCTCGCCCACCCGCAGGTGAGGCCCCCCTGTCTTCACTCAGGTCGCACATGGACTGCCCAGGCCTGTGCATGTTCATCCTCCTAGGCCAGCACACATACATGAGGATATGGGACACTTCCACGCAGCCCTCACGCATGTCCTGTAAACCTCACACAGCTCGTGGGACTTACAGAACTGTGTACATTCTCACAGAGCGCATGCCCAAGCACATCTAACATTCACAATCCACCTACGTGGATCTGGTACACACGCCAAAGCTTCTGGACCTGGGCCCTAATGAGTGCTGTCATGATCACACACACCTCTGGCGCCTCCTAAGGTTTCACATGGTTCTCGGTCCAGGAAATCCTTTCCTCACTGAGATTAGTTGTCTTTCTCGCCAAGGACCCCTGCACTGGGCATCACTGTCCCCTGCCTCTTCTTGGTCATGTTCACTCACTGGCCAGCAGTGACAGGTCAGTCTTGGAAAGTAGGCAGCCCCTCTGTCACCACCTTCATCCAGAGCTCAGTGACGAGTCCACAACCACCCTTCCCTCCTGTATCAAATCTGAAATTCCCGCTTCTATGTTCCCCTCAACATCTGAGCCTCCAGCTTCCGTGTTCCCAGCCCCTTCCCAGTGGCTGATGGGAAAGTATCTGCTCACATTATACAGTTACTTTTGTGTCTCTGGATTTGTGACTATTTTCTACCCCCTCTCTATTTTCAGTTTGAAGTCTTTCCAACCTAGTAAATATAATTATACTTCTTTATTCAACACACCACATTGGTCCAGAAAGCCAGCTCCGACTCTAGTGTTTTTGCAACCAGCTCTCCACCTCCCAGGCCTCGCGCTCTATTCCAGCCTGAGGAAGGGAGGACAGGCCTGCACCTCGAGACCCCACCCACGTTCCTCACCCCGAGGAGGAGCTGCCTTGCCTGCCTCCCTTGACAGCCAGGTCCCAGCTACAGGAGCTGCTCAGAGAAACTAGAGTTTGCTTACTTTCCATTCAGTTTGTTCCTCTCAGAAATCTGAGTTTCTTTTTAAAACAAAAGACACACTGGATTAAAAAATAGATTTCTAGAGTAAAATGTAAAGTTAGGCCTTCCTCTGTCACCAGTCTTTAACTATCACCAATCACTAGTTAGGTCTTGTCCCTCTTCCCTTGAGGATTACATGGGACATTCCTTCTCACTACCAGGGGTGGCGAACCTTTTGGTGGTTGAGTGCCAAAGTTTATGAAATAAGAGTATACTCGCTCGACTCGCGTGCCAACCCATCGAGTGAGATAGAGGTATCAATTATTTTTATGTCTATAAGAGCATAAACAATAATTTTTTAAATGGTATTCACAGCTCCACGTGGCGAAATAATGGCTCCGCGTGCCACTTTGGGCATGCGTGCCATAGGTTCGCCACCCCCGCTAGACTAAGGGCTTAGCTGTCCTCCCTTCCCCCTAGACCCCCAGTGTAATGAGTGGGTCACACTGGCCCTTTCTGGTTTGTTCTTATTCATAGTACCTTCCCTGCTTCTCTTGTCCCCTTGCCTTTGAGTTGAGAAATGAACAGGCCCGTGGAATGCTGAAGTGCCATTCCCCTTGTCAACAGAGAACCCCCTTTCCCTCTCAGCCTCTCCTGCTGCCCCCCGTAAGCCAACTTCTCCATCACCTCATGGTGTCTCTCATGGGTGTCCCCCATATTTCCAGTAGCCTCTCTGGCCCTACCCTTGCTCTCACGGGTAGAGATAGGCCTGGTTTCCACTTTCCCTTAAAGAAGCAGCTGCTGTTGCGAGGTCCCTACCCCGCAGTCTAGACCTGGACCCAATCCCAGCCTGGTCACTTCTGCACTGTGATACCCTGAGCAGGTCCTTCCCCTCTCCAGTCCTGTCCCCTCAGAAAAATCCCACATGAAATAGACTATGAGTCTGATAGCCATAATCCTCCATCCCCCTGGCCTACCTCATCCTCTTGTCCTGCTGCTTTTTTTTTTAAGATTTATTTTACCATATGAGAAAAACGGGAGGGCCCAGAGCAGCCTCCACAGTTGCACATCATTAGTTTCAACATAGTTTCATTCCACACAGGTGGATGCAGGGCCGTCCGTGCAGGGTGGGAAGCAAACTGGAGGCTATGGGAGGTGTGCCCCAGTTCAGCATATGGGTTTGCCCTGGCCAGGGCCAGGACTTGATCCTCAGACCTTGCGGTTACAAGGCAAGTGCTCAACACGCTGAACCATCCCAGTATCCCTCCGCTTCCTTTTCTGCAGTACCAGCCGGCTGCGGGCCATGGCTATCCTTGGAACAGAGGGTCGGGGTTCCTTCTCCTGCCCTAAAACCAAGACTGATGGGAGCCCCAAGGTAACACATCATCATGTACCTTCCCCAGTAGTGAAATCAGTGATGCCCCAGACACCAGTGTCACTAAGCCTGAATTCCCCAAGTCCTGAGGTCAGTGACCCTGGATGACAACTGAGGTCATTGATCCCAGCCTGACACCATTAAAGTCACTGACCCAAGGGACTTTTTCCCTGTTGGTCTCAGGCTGGTGAGCCCCCAACCCTTGCCCTTGAACCCATCTTTTTTCTTTCTTCAGAGCACTGGCTCTCCAGTCACCACCTACCACCTGCAGCGGGCACTGCCTGGGGGCATCATCCTCATGGAGCTGACTTTCCAGGTGAGCAGGAGGAGCATGGAGCAGGGAGAGCCAGACCCTTCTGTCACTTACACTGCTGACGGCATCTTCACCCTCTCTCCAGGGCTGTTATTTCTGCGTCAAACAGTTTGCCCTGGAGTGTTCCAGAATCCCCATGGGGCAAGCTGTCAACTCTCAGGTATGTGTTGGGGACAGAGGGATATGGAGTCTCAAGCACAGTAAGTAAATCCCCAGGGTGGCCCTGTGATGATCTGGTGCTGTGGGCTGGCTAGGTCAGTGGTCCTTCTGTGACTGGACCATTCACCAGTCTCACTCTGTAGGCAGTCCAGAGCTGTATTCAGCTGTAGCAAGAGGGCAGATGGCAGTCCATTGCAGTGGCTGGGCTGGCCCTATGGTCACTCCGGTACTATGGTCAATCCATAACCATAGATGGTTAGACAGCACATTTGAGCCTAGTGGGTAACCTGACACATGGGTAGCTTGGTGCCATGGACAGTACTGGCCTAATCCAGAGTTGGGGCCGCCTGGCATTCAGTATAGTCGCTAACACTTGGAACATGGACTTGAGTTCCCACCCACACTGCATACCCCTGTCACTTATTTATGCCTTGGTCGGCCTCAAGGCAGGGCCTCTGTGCCCCGTGAGGGCCATGCACTCAGGAGTGTTCAGAATGAGTGAGAGGGACGAGAGAGGTCAGGGGCCTGAAGCCCTGTGTACTTGAGTTAGTTCAGCTCCGTCAGGTTGCCCCGCATGCCATGTGAGAGCCTGTGCCTTCCTTATGCCTCACATTTCGTTTCTGAGAGACCAGGACCTGCCAGGGCCCAGTCTGTCGCCCTCCAGTGCAGACAGAAGACTGCTGTCCTAGCTGGACAGCTCATATCCAGCCCATAGATGGTTGCCTTTGAGTCCAATCATCACAGGATAATGTGATCCAGAAAAGCTTGATGATTTTATGTGCAGGAACCTTCTCATGCCAGAGTGTTCAGAGGGAGCTGTGGACAGGATCACGTGTGGTGGTAGTATTGGTGGGGAGGACCCACCCCCATTATTCTCTTCAGCTTCCTGAAGTCCTGCCCCCTGATCTCCATCCAGCTTGGCTCTCTCTGCCCCTACTTACCTATAATCTCCAACCCTACTTGGAGTTCTAAATTGCTTTATTATTGCTATTGTTTATTTAGTGCTTAGTATATACACTAAGTGAAGAGGAGTTTTACTCCTGTACAGATCAGGAAACTGGGGTTCATGGCAGTCAGTAGTTTGCCTCAGGGCACACAGTTAGCTGGGGTAGTACTGGGTCTCTGACTCTGAGGCTTATCCTTGATTTCTGCAGTTTATCACCCTGCCTCTAACTTTATGAAGACCCTTCCTTTATCTCCATGGTAGCAGATAAGGAAACTGAATCGGAGAGATTGTAGCTTACCTACGATCATGCAGCTACTCTGACTCCTAGGCTATCGCTCCTTCTAACGTCATTTATTTCCTTTCCTTTTAACTCCCATGCCCAGTGCCCTCAAGGAGGTGGCCATGTAGATTCTGCTGTGCTCCACCCAGATCCAACTGCTAACACACTTGCAGAAATGGTGTTTCCACCCAGAGAAACATCAGCTCCATCGGTGCCTTCATCCATTCATGCACAGATCAGTTAGAGGAGGCCCACCCTGGTCTACCTTGGCTGGGTGTCCCAGATGAAGTTTTACGAATGAGGAGTTAAGTGAGCAGGTTTGGGGATCAGGGAGAGCAGCATTCAGGCAAAGAGAACAGCAGGTTCAAAAGTATCCAGAGAATATGTGAAAGACTTGGGAAAAGTGAGCAGTTTGATGGGAAAATAAAGCTGAGGAGATGGGAAGGGGCCAGGAAAAACTTTCTAATAGTCACACACCTGGCCTACCCTGACCACCCTTTTTAAGATAGCAACTGCTTTACTACTTGGTTTCCTGTAACACCATCTTCTAACATGCTCTCTACTCACATACTCTGATATTTATTGTCTTAACTCCCTACTACTTGAATGTGAGCTTCCTTGAGTGCGGGGTTTATTTCTATTTCCCAGTGTATCACCAGCACCTAGAATAGTACCACATAGACACTCAACAGGCATTTGTTACATCAGTGAATCTGTGCCAGACTGTAATGGAATCTGGAATACGGAGTAAAAAGGTCCATCTTCTCAAAATGGTCAGCTTCACGTAAACAGAGAGTTACAATACAGTATGAAAAAGAGAACATAATGAGGAAGGCTTCCCAGAGAAGCTCTTCTGGCAGAGGGGCCCTGCAGCAAGAGGGTGAATCTTGAGCTGTCTTTTCCCATGCAAGGGGGAGGAAAAGGGACGCGCTGGACAGCCTGCGCTACTGTCTCCTAACCCAGCCCCTGCCGCCTTCCCAGCTGTCCATGCTGTTCACGGAAGAGTGTGACAAGGTGCGGGACCTGATGCACGTGCACTCCTTCAGCTACGACTTCCACCTGCGCCTCGTGCACCAACATGTGCTGGGCGCCCACCTGGTGCTGCGGCACGGCTACCACCTCACCACCTTCCTGCGACACTTCCTGGCCCACCACCCTGATGGGCCCCACTTCGGCCGCAATCACATTTACCAAGGTCAGTACCCAAAGACAAGCCAGTAACCTGAGAAAGAAGAGGCCACAGGGTGTTTCCAGGCCAGGGTGGGTGGGACCGCCTCACAGAGCCATCCCTCATCTCTCTATCTCATATTGTTTATCACGTCATATCATTTGGACCCTGTGCTCACGTCTCTGTCTTAACTTCTTCACGGTCTATTTCATATCAAAGTTTAGACTTTGTGTATTTTGCCTTCTCTCTGTCCTGAGTTACTTTATTCCATCTCAACATTCCACAGGACCTCAGGAGCCCCCCAGAAAGGCAGAGCCAGTCTGCCTGTCAATCAGAGCTTTAGGGTCTCTTAACCAGATCAGTGTATCTATCCCAGGCTCACTGTCTCCTGTACCCTGCCCCTTAGGGACACTGGAGCTCCCCACACCACTCATTGCTGCCCACCAGCTGTACAACTATGTGGCTGACCATGCCAGCTCCTACCACATGAAGCCATTGCGGATGGCCCGGCCCGGGGGCCCGGAACATAATGAATACGCCCTGGTGTCAGCGTGGCACAGGTAAGGCGCAGAGGGAACACCAGAGCACACGCTGGTGGAGCTGTGGGCATGCCATCCTTGCAGTAAGGAGACCCGTGTTTTCTTGGGCAGAGGGTAAGGTTGGCTTATTAGACTCAGGGTTGACATCTCATCCCCACCTCACAGCTCTGGCTCCTACCTGGACTCTGAGGGACTTCGTCACCAGGATGACTTTGATGTGTCTCTGCTTGTCTGTCACTGTGCTGCACCCTTTGAGGAACAAGGAGAGGCTGAGCGGCATGTTCTACGGTCAGCAGGCCCCTGACCTGAATGTACCGGTTGTCCAGCCTGCCCCTGCCCTCGCCCTGTGTGTCTCCGATTGTAACCACCACACTCCTGTCGCTGTCCCACCTCAGGCTGCAGTTCTTCGTGGTGCTCACCAGCCAACGAGACCTCTTCCCCAGACTCACTGCTGACATGCGCCGGTTCCGGAAGGCACCCAGACTGCCCCCTGAGCCAGAGGCTCCTGGGAGCTCAGCTGGTAGCCCAAGGGAGGCCTTAGGGGTTGGCCTGGCCCCTGGACCAGCTCCTCTGTTTCCCCCACTGGCTGCAGAGGTGGGCGTGGCCCGGGCACAGCTGGCTCAGCTGGTCCGGCTAGCTGGAGGACACTGCCGCCGGGACACCCTGTGGAAGCGCCTCTTCTTACTGGAGCCACCAGGGCCTGATCGACTGCGCCTAGGGGGGCGCTTGGCCCTGGCTGAGCTGGAGGAGCTCCTAGAAGCGGTCCATGCCAAGTCCATTGGGGACATTGACCCCCAGCTGGTAAGGGGCTGGGACAGATGTTGGGAATTCCATGGGCAGCCAGGGTAGAGGGTGCAGGGGTCTCAGTGCTGGCTCTGGGATAACAACTCCAGGCCTATGGACCTTCTCTTCCCCCTGCCCCCCAGGACTGCTTCCTGTCTATGACTGTCTCCTGGTACCAGAGCTTGATCAAGGTTCTCCTAAGCCGCTTTCCCCAGAGCTGTCGCCATTTCCAGAGCCCAGACTTGGGAACTCAATACCTGGTAAGTCCCCCTGACCCTCCTCAGCAGATATCCTCATCAGAGAGGTGACGGGTCTCCCCATCAAGGAGCCCCAGCCTGACCAAACAAGGTCTTCTCTGGAGAGAGGCTTAGATGGACAGGACTGCACATACATGTAGGACCCTGTGAGCCCGGAGAGTCATACCATGGCCTGTGCTTCACTGAGAACAGCCCAGAGCTCTGCCTTCAGCGGCTCACAACACTCAAGCCTTGGCTCAAGATCCTGAGGGCCCAAGCTCCGGAACCTCACCAGTGGTTGGTCTTGGAAGCTGCAGTCCCAGAAAAAACCCAGTCCCTCTTGGGCCTTAGTGACTGGTGTGCACATGAGAAGTCAAAAGCAGTGCTGGGCAGGAACAGATAAAAGAGCAGTGGTGGTGGGCTCGCATGTGGCGAGTAAGAGACTAGAGAAATAGTGAATGAGAGTAGTGGTCTAGGAAAGGAGACATTCGAGAGAAGACTTCAAAATATAAAGTGGAAGTTGCCCTGCAACCTTCGTGCTCATGGGGAAGATTAGTTTCAAGGTGCTCCGAAGGGTCATCCAGAAAAGCCGAGGTTCATTAGGGTAAGGCTGCTGTAGTGTGGACTGCTGTGGGAAGATGGGGGTTGGTGGGGCAGTCCTAGAGTGGGCGTGGGGAAGGGTGATGAGTAAAGTCTGAGGTCCCTAGGGACTTCTAGGTCCACAGTCTAGGTGTATGGGGACCTCCAGGATTGGCGCTCAGGAGAGATCTCAGGAGAGATCACTGCAGCCCTGGGAGTAGAATTCACCCAGGGAGAGATTGTGAAACTGAGCATTAGAGACCCACAGACAAGAGAGGTTGGTCCCAGGGTAGGTCAGAGGGATACACAACCCAGGATAGGACAGGAGGCAAGGAGGGGTCATGTCAAGGATAGAGAACTCTCCTTCATTGTTGGGCTTCAATGCCAACTTTGTGCAGGACCTCTAGATACATGATCTCAGGAACCTTCCAGGCAAGTCCCCTCCCTGCCCCTTTCCTTCGTTCTGAGGAGGCTGGACAGGCTGACCAGGGGCCAGTGAGGATGAGTTGAGGACTGAGGTTCAGTTTGGAGGTGAGGCTCTAGGAGTACAGGTGGGGTCAGGTGTGGTGATGGAAGCAGGCCTTCCTCAAACTGGTTCCCCCAGCATGCCCTCCAGGAGGGCCTTTGCCCCCTTGGTGAGACAAACCTCACTCAGCATCTCATTTTGTCTTTTGCTGCAGGTTGTGCTGAATCAGAAGTTCACTGACTGTTTTGTGCTAGTGTTTCTGGATTCCCACTTGGGAAAGACGGTGAGGATGGGGGGTAAGGGGCTTTGTATCAGCCTTGTGGGAGGCTGTACCCCAAATGCTCCACCCCAGAGTCTACTGAGGTTGGGGTGCCTATCCTGCTCTCCTCTCACCCCTGTACCCTGACTGTGTTCCCCATAGTCTCTGACAGTGGTTTTCCGAGAGCCCTTCCCAGTCCAGCCCCAGGACAGTGAGAGCCCCCCTGCCCAGCTGGTGTCCACCTACCACCACCTTGAGTCTGTCATCAACACAGCTTGCTTCACCCTCTGGACCCGTCTCCTCTGAGGAATGGACCACTGGATGTCACTGTTCCTCGTGACCTCTCAGATTGCCCTGGAAGCAGGACTGGCCAGCCTTTCTGCAGACACTGAGGGCCACCGAAGGCTTTGTGAATACATCTGGGGGGGCTGCAGCCCCAGCCTGGCAGCAGGGGCTGTCCTCCCAAAACACTCGCAGCCTCTGGCCAAGCCAGGGCTCCAGAGGGTCAGATCAACTCCCAGAGGTGCCCATCTCTTCTCAGGCCCCTGGGCCCTTCCAGGAGGGGACTCCTCCTTCCTGCTCACCTAGTAGAATCCTAGGAATTCTTCCCACAGGTGGCCCTCACCCGAGTTCCTCTGCCTCAATCCTCCAAGTTTTTGAGTGCTGTCAGCGACCCACCTCCCACCTTGAGGCCTTTGGCCTTCATTTCCCATTGGGACATCACTGTGGACATTGCCATTGAGAAAAGACACCTTGGTTCCAATCCCAGCTCCTCGGAAGCACCTGTGACAATGGGCAGATGCCTTTGCTCTCTGCCCCTTGGTGTCTCACTTACACAGGAGGAGGTGGGCTCAGAGCTCTCCAATCTCCACAGCAACACTGGCCACCAACTGGAGGACTTGAGCATGAGCTATGTGTCCCTTCTCAACCGGAGGGAAGTGACCCAAGAAACAGATTAGACACTGTGTGTCCCCCCCCCCACCACCACCAATAACACATGTATGAAAATGTTCAGCAGGTTGTCTTTAATTCAGAAACAGGATGCTCAACTCACTGTCCCAAAAAGGTACGTGGGTAGAGTGCAGGACCTCATGGGCCAGCCTGTGGGTGGCCCCGCCTATCCCAGTAGGAACGTAGCCAACTCAGGCCCTCTACTGTGTCTCCTGAGGGGAGGGAAGCAGTGGCATCTCAACCCATGAGGAGGAAAAGCGGCCCAGTCCAATCCCTGTCCCTCCAGTGCTCCCTTCCCCAGGGCCAGACCTGGAGCTTCAGCCCACCCCTCACCTCGAGGCTGGTACTCGCAGCCTACAAAGCCTTTGTAGCCTTCATCTTCCAGTAGTTGGAATAGATAGGGGAAGTTCAGCTCTCCGGGGCTGCTGGGTTCCCCCCGGCCTGGGACCTGTGCCACCTGCACATGCCCTGGGGACAGATGTGGGCAGATGTGGGGCCCAGACCCCTGCTGAGGCCTGAGTGACAGATGCAAGGGGGTGGCAGAGTGGGACGACGGAAGCAGCATAGCAGATGAGGAAAGAGCAAAGAAAGGGGCCCTCTCACCAACGAGGGGCAGGAACTCGCGGATGTTTCCTGTCAGGTTCCCGTCCATGATCTGCCAGTGGAATATGTCCTGGGGCAGAGATTACTAGTCAGAGAGCCCTCAGGCCCCACCCACCATTCTCCCAGACTTGGAGTTCTCCAAGTTCTCCATGGGCCCTCTGAGAAGCACTCCCTCCCTTCCACTCACCATTTGTAACTGGAGGTTGGGTCTTCCAACCTTCTGTAAGATGGCTGCCGCTAGGAAGGAAACCAGGAGGGGGCCATGACACTCAGGAGAGCGCAAGAATCAAAGAGGCGGTGGCACAGGGCTAAGGGTCCTACCCTGCTGGGGCGTGTCCAGGAAGTACTGGGGGTCAGTGATGCGGGTGTTGATGGGCTCCAGCAGTCCCACGAGGTTCTCCTAGCACCGTGTTGGATCCATGAATAGTTCTCTCCAGATTTGTCCCCCATTTTTCAGCCACTCAAGCCCCTCGCTAGTCCCTTTGACCCAGGCCAGTGGTCAGCCTTGTGCCTTGTACCTGCTCTCCACACTGTGCACCCCCTCTGCACACACTCAAACACACATTCGTGTAAGTATGTGTGTCTGTCTTTACTGCCGTCTCACCTGAGCCAAAACCCCAGCTGCGTGTCTCAGGTTCTCCAGAAAAACTGTCTCCATTTCACCCCTGACCGCTGCTCGATCAGCACCCTGGGGTACTCGGCCGGCCATCAAATGAATCCTGTGGGAAGAATGGGACTGGAGGGGGCTGTGGAGCCCATCCCAGAGCAGGGCGTTCACTCCACCTCTTCCAGCTGTCCCCTGACTATGCCAGCCCCCCCAGCACTGGAAGACACTCCTGTGTCAACTGAAGGCCAAGCCCTTTCCCAGAGCCCTTCTGAGGGTCAGCCCATCCTCCTACCTCAGAGACCTGTCCCTCACTTCACCCCTCCTGTACTTGCAACCTCTCCTTTCCTGTGGCCCTTGTCCTCGGCCTATAAACATGCCCAAGTCTCACCTTGTAGCAATTATTTTGACCCTTACACTTCAAGAATTCCATGCTGCTTGTTTCTACTTTGTTACTTTTTTTTTTTTTAATTTATTGGGTGACACTGGTTGGCAACAACTACATAGTAGTTTCCAGGTGCTCATCTCCACACTGCATCATCCATGCACTACACCACGTGCTCACCACCCAGAATCAGCTCTCCACCACCACATCTACTTCATTTCTTAGCTTTTTCCCTTCTTCATTTCTGCCCACCACCCTCACCAGTAATGACCCCTTCCTGGCTGCCAGTTCTTACTCAGCCTATTTGCCCTGCAGGATTTGACATTTACTTGATTGGCCCCACTTTGAGCTTCCACCTCCCATCACGGCCTGATCTTCCTCAGCCACATCCAACCTGGACAAGCTACCTCTCCAGCTTCATAAGCTCTGCTGAACACAACCAAGCCTCCTCTTGCCTCTAGCCACTGCATCTCTGCCTGGAAGGCTCCTTATATCAAACAGATGCCCACTCCTTAAGACCCAATTCAGCGTCAGTACCTGTAGGGAGCTTTCTCTGATCTTGACAGTTAGGTATCTATCTACTCCTCCCACAACCACTGTGGAGTGACCCATCTTCAAATGGATCCCTCCACCATTTATGTTTACGTGTTGCTATCTCCCTGGTCAGACTGAGCTCACAGCATGGGAGCCCAGCAGGAGAGGCGCATAAAAGAGCTGCCAACTGAGAATGACATACGACAGATAAAATATGACAGATAAAACACGAAGAGCAATTTACGAAGGGCCGGGGCTGCAGGAGAGAAGAGCCAGTGTGCTCAGACTCCTGCGCCCCAACACCTGGCGTCCTCTTCGGCCAGACCCCGAACCACGTGAGGCAGGGTCTTGGGTCTCAGGAGGGCAGAATGTACCTGGGGCAGTCCAGAGCCTTGGCGTACAGCACAGCCTGCTCCAGCCCCTCTCGGAAGGCCGCCTGCCTCCCGGGAACGGCCCCCAGCCCCATTTCTGCCTTCTCTCGGTCTCCTGCGGAGAGAATGGACTTCAGGCCCCGGCTGGGGCTCCCAGACCCCCGCTCCCCAGCCTCAGCGCCGGCCCCCACGGCGCACCGGGGGGCGTGTTGATCAGCACCAGCTGCAGGCCCGCTTCTCCCGCCACGCGCGCCAGCACCTCCGGCGGCTCCGCGTACGGCCAGCCGACCTCGGCGGCCTTGAAGCCCGAGTTGCCCGCGGCCCGGAGCCGCTGGAGGAGGCTGGGGAGCTCGGGGAACAGCCATGACACATTGGCCGAGAAGCGAAGTGGAGCCATGGCCGAGTGGCAGTGGGAGCGCGGGCGCGGGGCAGAGTCCGGGGCGGCCGGAAGGCGGAAGCGGG
>PVKE010000561.1:0-136263 GCA_004027555.1 Craseonycteris thonglongyai | reverse complement strand
CGCTTTGAGGCCATGAGGACCGAGGATCGAATCCCGGCTCCGGCCCAGGCAGGACCCACATGCTGAACTGGGGAGTTCCCACAGTTCGGTTCTCTAGCTGTCTCTGTCTCTGTCTCTATCTCTATCTGTCAAAAAGTAAAATAGAAATAAATATGCACTTAAGACAAAAAGATAATTTCTCTCTATAAATGTGAAAAGATAAAAAAAAGCGTAGCTTCTAGGGTTATTGCGAGTATTAAATCAGGTGACACATGCAAAAAGCCATACCAGTAAATGTGAGCTATTTTTGTTAGTGGGAAGGGCCACAGGCAGGGGTCTGGCTATAACACAAGACAGCAAGAGTCTGTGTGCTGTGTTACCTGAGCAGGTGCCTGTGAGATGGGAGGCTGGAGTGGAGAAGGATTTGGGGGAGGGCATTTCAGGAAGGGGTACTGGGAGCTGGGAAATTAGGGGTTAGATTGGTGAGCAGAGAAAAGTGGGCTGGGACAGTGAGTCTGGCTGGAGGGGCTGCCCAGGGGCTGCTGGGGCCGGTAGCTCTGCAACAGGGTTTGGATTTTGTTCTGTGGGCAGGAGGGAGCCATCGAAGGTTATTGGACAGGGGAGTGGCAGGAGTAGAGAGGCACTTTATGGACATGACACTGGCAGCGTGTGCCTGGGATTGGAGACTGGAGACTGGCAGGAGGAGGCTACTGTCTCCTTGGAGGCACGGACAGTGGAAGGGAATGGAGAGGGGACAGATTCCAGCCAAATTTAGGAGGCAGTTCTGAGGGTTGAGGGGAGAGGACAGGGCAGAGGGAGAATCAGAGAGCCCTGGGGCTTGGAGCTGGGGTGATGGAGCCCCCGGGTCCTGAGTACTCTGGTCTGGTCCCAGCAAGGGTGACCCACTTGGCTGAGTCCTTGACAGGTCTAGCTTCATGGCCATATGACCTGTGCAGTCACACGGGCCCACGCTCAGAAGGACTCTGCTTGGTTTAATGCTCTGCTGTCGCCCTCTTGAAATTCTTATTACTCTCTGAGCCAGTACCTGGGTTTTCTTTCTGCCCTGGGCCTTGCAAACTATGTAGCTGGTCTTGGTCCCCAAGTCTTGGGCTCTGGCCTCTCAGAATGGAGGCCTGGGTGGGCTGGAGCTAGAACCGGGCCTGTGGGAATTGAGATCTCCCTGCTCCATTGGCCTGAGGCTTGTTCTCAAATAGATCCTTCCTCCTGGCTCTCAGCCTGGCCTTTCAGACCTTCCCCAGTCAGGCCCTGCCCCCTCTCATCCCCTGTGCTCAGCCCTGAGCTCACCTGCTATGCCCCACACATCTCCGACACTTGTCCATACCTAGGTCTTGCTCAGGCTACAGGGGTTATGCAGGGTAGGTCCCCTGGCCTCCATCATCCTATCTGCTTCTGGAAAAGTCTTCCTTCTCTGAAAGCTTGACACAAGAGTCACCAGCTTCATGACATCTCCCTGGCTTCATACTCCAGCCTCCCACCCTCTGGCTCAGGTCTATCCTGCAGTGCTTGTTAAATATGCAGATTCCTAGGTCTGTGGATGGACTTGAACTCTTGGGGCGAAGCCTGTGTATCTGCATCCCTAGCAGGGCCCTGGGAGGTATCTGTGTACCCTGAGGCCTGAGAACCTCGGCCCAGGGCACCCCCGAGCCTGGCCCAAGGCTTGCTGTCTGTGTGCTGAGTGAATGAATGAGGGGTGGTCTCCCTGCAGCCAGGCACATTGCCTGGCACTGCATGGCACCAGTGGGTGGGTGACTCTGGAGATTCTAGCTGGGCCAGGTTCTTCCCCTCTCCCTGAAACCCCCAGGAGGGGTCCAGAATGGGGCATGGGACGGTGACATGAGTGCCCTTAGGAGGCAGGAAGCGGCACAGGTCGTGGGGTCCACCAGATCTTCTCCAAAAGGCTCACTGCTCCCCACGCAGCTCTCTGCCCACAGTCGTAGCAGTATGGTGGGAGTAAAGGGTTTTATTTTTTATGTCTAAAGCCATTACCTTGTGTAGGTACTGAGTTAAGGACTCGTATTATCTCACTATACCCTGACAAGTCTGTGAGGCAGTGTCTGTTATTATTTCCATTTCAGAGATGTGGAAACTGAGGCACAGAAAGGGGAAGTCAGCTGTCCAAGGTCACACAGCTTAGCTCAGTTGTTCCAGCAGGTTGCCTCTGAGATGCCTTGTTTCCCTTGGGGCTCCTGCTTGTGATGCTCAGGGAAGCAGCTCAGGGAGGACTTGCTGAAGCCAGCGAGGGAGGGAAGAAGGAAGTGACTGGAAAGACCCCTGCCCCAGGTAGGACTGGGCTGACACCATAATCCCAGGTGAGCAGGCCTGTCACAGCCCCGCATGCCAGGGGATGAGTGTGCAGGGGGGGCTCACAGGAGCCGCTCCTGACCCTGGCAGGATGGGTGGTCAGAGGGCATCTAGAAAGCTCTGTAATGGAGCAGCAAGGCCGGGAAAGCTTCCTTGCCCAGCGGTGACGAGGCCCTGTGGAGAGGCCTGGATGGGCCAGTCTCCAAAGATGCCATCTTCATACAGGCCTTCCAGGATCACGTGTGGGTGCCCCTCCATGCCTGGCCCTGTGTAGGTACTGGAGGCCTGGAGAGCAAGACAGATGCAGGCCTAGCCCGCAGGGAGCTCATGATCCGGCCAGATAGGCCCTGGGGTGCTGAGCAGCGTGGGTTCTAGCCAAGCAGACCCAGCACATGGTAGGTGCTAGGGGACCATCATGATTTTCAACTGCCCACCTACTGTAGCAGCCTTTTAATCAGCCCCTGGGAAGTGCCAGGCCCCTGGCCCTCCCTAATGCCCCTTCTGTGGCTGTGCCATCTCACTCGAGTCCCTCGGCCTCTCTGAGCCTCAGTTTCCTTACCTGTGAAGTGGGCAAAACTCTTCTGCCTCTTCAGGTCATTTGAAAGATGTTAACAATAGAAGCACTTAGCACAAAGCTCCTTAGTAAAAAAAAGACAGGGTTTAAGGAAATGTTTCCTTTATAGCTACTCTCATTGCGGTGGTCATTATTTTTGTTATTAATAAGAATTCTAACAAAACAAACCACAGGAAGGCCCGTTGACCCCCTCCAGGCCCTCCAGAGCCTGGCAGGGCCCATTCTCTCCCCCCACCCCCACCTCCTTGGGGCCATCCCCCAGCCCCACACCCTCACCCCTGCACAAGGAACAGGGAACAGAACTGACTCAGCTGGTCCCGACCTTGCTGGAGCTCCAGACTCCCAGGGGACAGGACCAGGGAAAGGCAGGGCTGATGAAGACAATGCTGTGGGCAGAGGTCCACGATAGAGGGGACCCCTGGAAGAAGGGGACACGTGGAGGAAGGGGGATGCATGCTGCCTGGGGAGGTGCGAAGGCCTTTACCAAACAGGGGACATTGCGACCGAGTTGGGAAAGGCGAGGAAGAGGGCTTTCTGGGCTCAGAGAATAGGGTGGGCCAAGGCTGGGAGACATGGAAGGCTGTGGGCTGTTAAGGGAAGCACAGTGACCCCCCTCTCTGTCCCTGTCCCACCTTGTCCCAGCTGTCCTCTCCTCAGGTCAGTGCCGTTCAGCAAATTTGACTCAAAGTTCTAGCAACCTGCTACATGCCAGGCTCTGTCACACACACCCCATGAAGCCCTGTGACATGCCTGAGAGGTAGGTATGGTTACTATTCCCATTGTACAGATAAGGAGACTGAGGCTCAGCGTGGGAGGCGACTTGCCCAAGGCCACATGGCCGCATTGCAGCCAGGACTGACTGCTGTCCCTGTCCTTCCCTGATTTCCCACCCCACCAACTCCTTGGAGACCCTGAGGCCCAAATTGAACTCAGACAGTCTGAGCCAGAACCTGCCTCGAGGGCTGTCGGCCCTTCAGTGGCAACTGCTTGCTTTCCACGTGCCCGCTGCCCATGAACCATGGAACCATCGTCACTCGAGGGAGCAGGCAGAACGTCCTGGGGCTCTCAGGACGGCAAGGAGCAGCGGGCTGCTGCCATTGGGGAGGTTGGGAACAGGTCCCCCGGGAAGTGGATGTAAGACGTTTGTGAAAAGCCGATTACAATCGGACGAGAGTCTGTGGCGAAGGCACTCCAGGCTGCGTCCTGCTCGGATGCAGGCGCAGAGGCTGGCAAGCCCAGCCCCTGCTCATATTCTGTGTGCGTGCTTGACGACCCAGGGCGGTCACCCGTGGCCTTGGAGGTTCAAAGGCAAACGTGTATGTTTCAGAGCCTGGTTGGTGGTCCCAATCTTGGTTTCATTACTTTCTATCATCTAACCTCCATTTCTTTACCTAGAAATTGGGCAAAATCTAAAACCCCAAATCAAGATTTCTAGCAAATGAAGAAATAGTAGCTGCTGTTTACTATCATCATCATCATCCCCATCTCACAAAACACAGTTGAGGAAACTAGAGCTCAGAGAGGTTAAGTGGCTGCTTTGAGGTCACCCAGCGGGAGGTGGGTGGTTTGGACTCAGGCCTGGCTGCTAACTCCTACGGTATGGGCACCTCTTGGTGCCATGGGCACTGTCCCCCAGCCCTCAGGGGAATGGAGGTGAGACCCTGAGACCCAGTTTGAGCCCAGGCAGTGTGAGCCAGAGCCTGCCCTGTGGGCTGCCGGCCCTTCAGTGGTGGGAGGCATCCAGTCCCACAGCCAGGGAATGGACCCTGGGGACAACGAGTGACCGAGCGACAGCCGCGTCCTGCAGAGGGCAGCCTGGGTTCTCGGGGTGTCCTTCATGCCACCCCCTCACTTGATGACCCATCTGGAGCTGAGACCCCACTTGGGTTCTTTTCATTGTTTGCAGCAAGGCTACTGTGTGCCTGGTACAGGTACTGAGGACACAAGTCAGACGTCGCCCTGTTCCTAAAGAGCTCAGCATCCAGTGGGAGAGTCGCATCCCTGGCAGCAGCCTGGTAAAGGCTCTGATGAAGGAAGCGTGGGCCTTGAGGACCCTGGGGACAGGGCTTCTCTCCCAGGCTGGGGTGTGGAGGGGGGCTTCCTGGAGGAAGAGCCATCCATGCTGATGGCAGAGGGATCATCCAGGTCCAGAGCGGAGGGGAGCTGCTTCTGGGTAGAGGGAACAGCCGGTGCTGGGGCCTGGAAGTGGGCTATGGCTGGGGTGCTGGGAGAGGTCAGATCACACAGGGTCTTAAAGGCTGCGTGGGGGAGTCTGGCCTTTACTTCGGGGGCCACTGGAAACCATGGAAAGATTCTAAGCAGAGGGGCATCATGGGAAAATCTGTGCCTGAAATCCATCCTGTGGATTGTGTGGATTGTGTGGATCGTAGGGGAGCAGGGCGAGGCCAGGGAGGAAGCAGTGGACAAGAGGAGGGGGCACTGCAAGGCAGCTGAGCGCATGGGATGTCTGTGTGGGTGTCAGGGGACCCGAGTTTTGTGCCGGCCTGGCCTGTGATGCACGCGAGTCGGCCAATACGTGTGGGTCACGTGTCAGTGGGCATCAGGCGTCCGTGCCTGTGTGTTAGCAAGGCTGTTGGTATGTGTGCACGTGGGCGGTTGTGAGAGGGCAGCCCTCTCTGTCCAGCTATGCAAGAGAGCAGAAAGCCGCTGGCTTCGGCTGGATGAGCCAGACCCGTTCCCAGCTGGAGACTGCGGGCCCCACCTCTGCTGAGCTTTAGTGCCAGGCTGCCTGTGGGGGTTACCTTTGCTGTGAATTGTCAGAACAGTGTGATCACTGCAGGACCCGCCCGGCTCACTGTGGCTGAGCTGGTAGGTGGCAGGCGGCAGGCGCAGCACCCTGGAACTGAAAGCAGCCGGAGAGGCGGGCTCAGAGCCCTCCCAGGATCCGCTCCTCCCAAATCCTGAATGCCAGCACATACTCGAGGGTGGGGGGGACAGCACCTGTGTCATTGTGTGTGTGTCCCCGAATGGGCTGCTCATCCTCTGGGCTGATGACAGAGTGTCTGCCTGTCACCACATCAGTGAGCTCGGGTCTCCATGCACACACAGGTCTCTGTACCTGTCAGTGTAGGCGGGCATGCTGCGTGTATCTCGGCGTGTGTCTGTGTGTGGACATGGCATTTTCATGGTGTGTGATGTGTGTGCGTGTCCATCTTGGGGACGCTATGTGTGTGAGGGTGGCAGCCATTGGGGGTGGGGGTGGCAGAGCATGAGGGGGTGTACAACACGTGTCAGTAAGGCACTGCATTGTATGTTTGGACACAGGGGTTGAGGGAGACGGCGCCTCCTGGCCTGTGACCTCTGTGGCTGGCTCCAGAGCCCAGCCCAGGTTTGAGCAGGAATTTCCTCTCCCCTCCATCATGGGTGGTGAGCAAAGCGTGAGGATGGGTGACTGCTCTGGGGCTGAGAGGCACCCTGCCCTGCCCACTCCCTCTCTGAGGTGGGACCAGTCAGCAGCCCCTCCCCTCCCCTCCCCTCCTGCCTCTCCTCTTCCTCCTTTTCTTCCTCTCTCTACTCAGGTGCTGGGCCCAGGCTCAGCTTCAGAGCCAAAGGTGTGGATACCCAGGTGGGGCCCAGGTCCTGGGAGGGGACAGACACTCCCCTCTTCTGTTCCAGGGCCTCAGCTCGGGGACTTGCTTTGGGCCTGTGGTCCAGGAGCTTCATCAAGGTCCCAGGCTGGGGCCTCAGCCTGGGAGGGAAGGGGGAGGGGGGCAGTCAGGATGGCACAGTGCCAGGCAGGGGAAGGTTCCTGGAGCCCAGGTGAGCCCCTGCTGGTCCCTGGCAGGTGGGTCACGACAGGTGTGCTCCAGTGGGTGTGACCCAGCTGGTATGTCCTCCTCACAGGTGTGCCCCAGCCCACGGCCCCCAACAGGTGTGCCCTGACGGTGCTCCCTGACTTTCTCAGTGCCAAGCAAGTGGCGGCTGCTGGGCTCTGTGTGCCCCGCATCCTCGAAACCTCTGCACCCAGCCCACAGCCAGGAGGCCACCAGGCCAAGGCGGCTGCCCTGCCCTCAGCCCTGCCACCCCAGGGAGCTGACCCTGACCCCACCCAGCCCCCCACGTCCCAGCTGGGGGGCTCACAAAGGGAGAGGAGGGAAGAGAAAGATCGCAGAGATTTGTCTTGTCTCCGGCTGACAGCAGAGCGAGTGATTGCCAGGCCCGCTTGGCAGTTTTTAATCATTTTATCTCTGTTCTCGGCTCTCCGGGGAGACAGCCAGTGCTTAGCAGTCTGCTCAGAAAGACCTCGGGGCGCGTGGCACAGCGGCGGCTCCGAGCTCCCATTATTAGCTGTGCTCTTCGGAGCGCGCTCCGATCTCTCCCCGGGGAGCCGGTGAAAAATTAACACGGGCCGGCGGCGCGGGCGCCCGATGTAACTGTAATTACTCCATTGATATTCCTCACACAATAGCGCTGTCATCAGTCATTTACATAAACTTTCTCTCCGCAAAGACGGGCGGAGGTGCCTAATCCTATTGGGTGCTTCCACCGCATGCATTATACATGGCAGCAGGCTCCTAGGTGAGGAGGGGAGGGGAGGGGAGAGAGTTGGGCAGGAGAATTGGAAAGGAATGAGAGCTAGGAATTGGGAGAGGCAGAGTGGAGAGGAAGGAATGGGTGAGAATAAATGGGAAAGAAATGGAAAGAGGAGAGGAGCTACCGGCAGAGCAAAAGGCCAGCTGGGTGGGGTGGGGAAGGAGAGCCCCAGTCACCCCTCAGAGGCTGGGGTCCCCATGGGCTGGAGCCCAGTGGTGCTGGGGTCTCACTTTGCCTGATGAGGGTCCTGCTGACTCTGGGGCCAGCTTGTCTGTCATCCTGGGCAGGTAAACCTCACCCTCCAGAGGCCTCCAACAAAGCCTTGCCCCCTTTTCTGGCACCATCTCTGGTTTACGCATCAGGATGGGGCGAGGGGGGCAGGCCCTGTGCCCCACTGGGCCTCTGGGCTCTGGCTGGAGGAGTCCGCTAAGGAGTTAAAAAAAAAAAGACCTCCCTGGAAATTACCCCGTAATGACCTAATTAAAGACTTCAGGGCTACCTACTCCTGGGTGAAAACTAATAACACCGCCCAACAATAATAATCCTGGTAAAGTGCTCCCCCTCACTGCTGCAGCCTCACCCCCCTTCCCACCACCCTCGCCTGCCCCCCTCCCCTGGTCCTGCCTGTGCAAACTGCTGGGGACAGGAGAGAGAGGGGCTGAGCCCCCCAGCTGGGCAGGGAAGGGCTCTGGAGTGGACCAGGGGGAGAGGCCTGGGATAGTCAAATTTCCGTTGCTGAATATTTAATGAAGCTTGTGCGGTTGATTTGGTTGGCCTGTCGATTTTTATTCTTCTGTCAATAGCTTCTCATATGTGGGGCTGGGATGATCTTTAGCAGGGCCTCTCCAGGGACGGCTGCCACTAAATGCAATTATGGATTTTATACCTCAATGTGTTTGATATTTCCACTGATCTAATTTGCAGCCTGGTAGTTTATTGTTTGGCATTTTAATGGCGTTCAAATGCTATGGGAAATTTGATTTCTTTTTATAATTCCTCCTTAACACAGTTAATGCGGGTGGCGGGATGGCCCAGATTTGAGAGTCCAATGTATAGAAAGAAAGAGGGCGGAAAAAAGAGAGCGCCCTTGTTTATATTTAAGGATGTGTCTGCTGAAGGCAGGTCTCCCTTTGAGCCGCGGGGCGTCGATGCCTGCTGGCCTGCCTGCAGGTTGGGCATCTCTGGGCTGGCGTAGGGGCCGGCGCTGAGACGGGGTGGCTGCTGATGGTGGCGCTCAGGGCTCAGGAGAGGAGTCGGCAGGCAGTCCTGAGCTCCACGGCCTATAGGCCTGGGTGTGGGAACCCAGCGCAGGGCTTGTAGGTCACTGCCCTGTTCAATTTTGAGCAGCTTCATGGTCAGGGAGGCCAACCCCCACCACGGTCACCAGTTTTTTGTGACCTGTCTAAGGGCAGGGGCTCTACCAGTCCTGGGCCTTTGAGACTGGGGGTCACTCTGGGACACGCCTGTCAGCTCTGTGACAAGTCCTGTGGGGCCTCAGCCACATTCACCCAGTTCCAGCTCAGGGATTCCCCACTTGTGCCCCTGCCCGCGCCTCTCCTTTCGTTCCTGGCCTCCTTGGAGAGGCTAACCATGGGGGCTGGCCCACTCCTGGGTTCCTGGAGGCTGCACTACAGCAGAGAGGGAGCTGAAGTCCACAGAGCAAGGTAGAGGAGGTCCCTGACCTCCCGGGGGCAGCTCCCCCAGCTGAGCCACCTTCTTTCCTGGCAGTGAGTCCACAGGCTGGGCAGCTGGCCAGGAGGAAGCTTCCGCCTTTGGTTAGCAGGGTGGGGGGCCATGGAGGGCACTGGGGAGCCCCTAGACGGACAGCCAGATTCCCAGTGGTTGCCCTAGATTCTCTACAACGTCTTCTGGGGAGAAGATGTCTAGGAAGGCTCAGCAAGCTCTTCTAAGCGGCCTGCCTGGTAGTGAGCGCAGGAAATCATACAGGACGGGTAGACCAACTCCCTCTGTCCGGGGTTCCAGGGCTCCACTGAGCAGGCCAGGCAGGCTGCACGGGGCCCGATGACGGAGCTCATCCTCCAGGCTTCCAGGGAGGATCTGTCCAGGCTCCCTGTGGTCTACAGAGGCCAAGGTCTGCTTCGGGAGGCCCCTTTCCTGGAGCCCAGTGGAGCCTGGAGCCCAGCACTCTGGCGCTGCAGAAACAACCCAAGCTGCCCTCACTGGGCCCTCACCGAGTGCTGGGCAGCGTGCTAAGCACTTTGCATACATTATCCTGTTGCATCCTTAGGCAGTGTGGGAGTCATCATTATGCCCATTTCACAGGGACACAGACTGAGGCTCTGGGAGTTTTACAACACCTGCCTGAGGTCAGAGCTGATCAGAGCCGGGACAGGGACCCAAGTGTGTGTCCTTTCAGAGGCCCTTCTCTTACCCAGGGCACCTGATAGGATGGTCTTCCTAGGGCTGGGCTGGGCTAGGCTAGGAATGGCTGACGCAGGGAGACATGGTCACCCTCTAGCCTGTCATTTTTCATTCTTCTGTCCTCTTCCTTCCTCCGCTCCCTCCTCTTCCTCTTCCCTCTCCTCCCCTCCCCCTCCCCTGCCAGCATCCTTGGCCCTAGTTTCTGTCCCTGGGCCAGCCAGGCACCATAACCCACTGGCTGCTGGCTTAGCCACAGCGGGTAGGTTCTGGCTTTGGGGGAATTCTGCACCTTCTGGAAAGGAATGGCTACTTGAGCATGAGCCATTGTGGTAACCGCTCACGCTCACAGAGCTTCTGCCCCAGGCCAGGCCCGGAGCGGAGCTCTTCATACACATTCTCACACTCCATGAGGTAGGGACCATGGCTATCCCCACATTATGGGGGGGGGGGGCGGCTCAGAGAGGACACGTTCCTGCTAGGGTCCTAGTGAGGCTCAAAGCTTCCCCCCAACACCCCCCACCCAACTAGAGCAAGTAAATTACCCCGTAGCTTTCTAGTGTGTCTCATGCCACCTAATGCCATGGCAATTGTGTTCATACGTGTGTCCCCAGCCAGTCTAGGAGGCCTGATGGGGCAGGGGCTGGATTTGTTCTCGTCTTAGTCTGTCTGTTGCTACAATAGGGCCTGGCAACCCCCAGATCCCAGAACAATTACTGAACGAATGAGTGACTGAGCCAGTGAGGCACCGACCTTCCCTTGCAGCCATTCTAAGGTCTCCTGGCGCCTTCAGGAGAGATCCTGGCCTGGAGGCCGGGTGCCAAGGTTGCTCACAGTTCTCTTTCCACATGCCCCTCCGGTCCCATTGCAGCTCCTCAGCCCACCCCAGATGCCCTGTTCCCACTTTCCTGCACACTCGTTGTCTTTCATGCCTCTAAGGCTTTGTCTATACTCCCAAGCAAACTCCGCTCATCCTGTAAAGACCGGGCCCCGGTGTTATGCCCCTTACAGCCTGTGCAATGACCTGCAGGGCTGGCCCTGCCTCCTCTGGGCGCCCAGCAGCCCCAGTCCCATTGCATGACTTTGCCACTGTCCCCCCTGCCCTGGCATTACCTGGAGGTGAGGCTATCCCATCATAGCAAGACACTGGATTAACAATAAATTAAAAAAAAAAAAAAAAAGACACTGGAGTGGGTCTACTGAATGAAGGGCCCAGTGAAAGACGGAAACAAGGGGAAGAAATGCTGTCATCGGTCATCCCAGGTAACGCCCTGCCCAGCGGCCAACTCAGACGAAGGCTCAGATAACTGCCCGTCCCGGAAGGTTGAGACAAATTGGCCTCCTGCTCACTCAGCCTGGGGTGCAAGGGAAAACGGCTGAAACTTCATGGTCCCCGAGTGTGAACAGGACACTGGCAGCAGGTGACGAGTGAGTCGTCCCCTGGTGGCCTCACCCTGTCCTGAGGGCTGTCTGGTGTTAAGTGGGCTGCCCCCCTTTCCCACCCCCAGTCAGCAGTGAAATCAGACCTGAGTAATCTGATGTTCCACTTAGGAAAGAAAACAGGATTCCCCAGCCTGGGAGGAGGCCGAGGCTGCGGTGGCAGGGGGCAGCCTCCGCTTCAGCCATTAGGGGCTGATAAGATCTTCGCAGCTTGTTCTCCTGTGGCGCATGTGCACGGCTGGGGTCCGCTCTCCAGGTAGCTGGGCCAGTTCCCTGTAACCTGCCTGTGGAGGGGTGAGGGCCATGTGGAGACAGCTGCCAGAGGCGCTGGGGTCCCAAGGCCTCTGTCTGCCCCCAGGAGCACTGGCTTTCCATTCTTGACTCCCAAGAGAGCCCAGAAGGGACGAGTGTGGGCTGTGCAGCTCACTGGGGTCACACAGATGGGGCTCAGCCTGAGCCTCACTAGGTCACTTCCCAGCTGTGTGCCCTTGGGCAAGTCACACACCCTCTCTGACCCACAGTTGCCTACTCTAACTGAGGAGCACAACCCCTACTCCTGGGTTATTAACAATAGTTAGTGACATCCTCTTTGTCCCTGACACAGCTGAGCAGCTCAACAAATTAGGTGATCATGTCATTCATTGTCCAAACTGAAACACTTTCAGAGCGAGAAGGCGATGTATTAATAATTATGCTGGGACCCTGGTATAACCCAGGACTGCGCCAGGCATCCTGGGATCCACAGTCACCTATCAGTAAAGTACCTTTCCACAGGTCAGGGACAGGTACGTCGGGGTGTGTCCTAGGGGCTCCCTCATCTTTCCTCAGTGCGTGTTGGTCAGCAGAGGTCTCCTAGGGTCTTCAAAAGGGGTTCCCTAGAGGCAATGAAATGTGACGTTTATGGAGTACTTACTGCATGCCAGGCACTGGGTTTTCTTACGGAATTGTCACGGTGGCCCTATGAGGTAGACACCACTTTTATGTCCACTTCACAACTGAGGAAACTGAGGCTCAGAGAGGTAAAGTGACTTGCCACAGTCTCTCTGCCTGAACGCTGAAGGCCTAACCATGGCGCAGCACTGCCCACTGCCCAGCAGGGCAGGTGGGTCCCTGGGCCCCAGCAGCAGAGCGGAGAGCTGGCCAGGCTGATGAAGGGCCATCTGGAGGCCAGGTGGGAGCCATCTCCTCCTGCCAAGTAACCGGCTCTCGGGCCTGCACAAGCCACCCCCGGGCCATCGGGGGCCTGCGTCCCACCCGCGGGGCGTCCCTGCAGAATTGGTTTCCCAGGTTGGAGGGTCTCCCCCATCAGCTCCGCAGCTGTCAAGATTAAAGAGTGAGATGAGGGGAGGGAAATCCATAAACGGATGGTTTTGAAAAACCTGTTTGTTGGGTGAGCTATTGATTGACTGAAGTCTCCTCCCAAGTCAGCATTTAAGCTGAATGGCAACAGAGGGTGGTGGGGTCAGTGGCAGAAAAGGGAGGGGGAAATGCTCCCCCCCCAACCTCCTCCCCAGAACAACCTGCTTGGGCCCGGTTGTGGCAGCCCAGTTCCCTGGGAGGGAGTGAGGGTTGCAGGGGTCAGGGCTGCCCCTGCAGCCTCAGGACAGTTGCCCCTGAGACCAGCTCCCCACATCAGAAGCTCCCTGTTTCTGCCCCCTGCCCCGCAGGGCTTCGGTGTGAAATGCTCAGAGCAGTGCCCTCCGGGAAGCAGGACTGGAGGAGAGGCTTTGCATGCAGTTGAGCCGAGCCCCAGTGCTACCCTGCACAGCTTCCGAGCCCCTCCCGGAGCCTCAGCTTCCTTCTCTGGAAGCGGGGACCACTCCCTGCTTGTGGGGTGTTAGGAGACGCCAGCCAGGGGAAGTTCCTGGGTGCATCTTCCCGAGTCAGGTACTGGTGGAGGCGTGTGCTTCACTTGGGGTTCTCCGGAGCAAGACAGGACCTTTCAGCAATTATGTTGAGTTCCTCAGAATCTGTGCCAAAGAGCTGACAGGGACGGGGCCTAGGGGCTTTTCCTGCCCTCCCAGCCCACCTGCTGTCAGTCTTCCCCCCAGAGGCGCTCTGCTCCTGCCCCCAGCCCCCACCCGCCCCCAGCAGGCCTCCTACCAACTCGCTCCTGATCTGTGCTCATCTGGGGGCCAGGACACCCCACCCCACTGGAGGTGCCTGGTGAAGATCCCTCTGCAGACCCTTCCCCGGCACCTCGGCTGGGCCTGGGCAGCCTTAGGGGGTGGAGGAAATAGGGAGGGCTCAGACCTGGGCCCGTTCTTGGGGACACCCAGTCTGATAAGGGAGATAGATGATACCAAGCCATGCCTGAGGGATGTCCTGGGGCCTGGCCTGGGTGAGTTTACAGGGACACAGACTTCTCCCCCTAGTTAGCAGCTTTCTGCCCCACCCCTGGGTCCTGCGGTCTCCTCCGAGCATCTCTGCTCTCCTCCGCCTGCTCTCCTGACCCCGGTAACTCCTTGGGTGACAGGAAGGGCAGCTTTCCAGCATGTGGCCCTGACTCTATTCAGTATGCAATTTTGTTTCTTCAGCACGTTGTGAAATTCATAACACCCGGTAATGACTTCCTCGCGGTACTGTGTAAAGAGAAGGAAAGGGGGGAAGAAAAGGGAGGGGGGGCCTTGAAGAAAAATGAACCATGGCGGGCGTGGACTCCATTTGTAACAATATGGAAATTGATTGTTGAGTCGGAGGAATATTTTGTAGTTTGCTTAGCTGTGCCTGGCACTAATGGCCAGGAGCATTAGGGAACCCAGGGAATGAGTGATGGGCGCATTAAGGAGCCCTCGAGGCTCCCGGGCCTCCCTGGAAGGCAGGTCCCAGGGCCCCGGGTCTGCCCGCCGTGGACTCTCGGAGCCCCTTCCTGCCCTGGGAGAACGAGGCCAGGTCAGAGCTAGAGCTCTGAAGCAGAAGAACGCAGGTGCCATCCTGGTGGCGTGGTGGGGGCAGGACCTGAGTTCACATGTTAGCTCCTCTCTCGTTTGCTGTGTTACCTTGGGCGGGTGACTTGGCCTCTCTGTCTTAGTTTTCTCATCTGTAAAATGGTTGCTAATCCTCCCTCACTCAGGGAGTGTGGGAGGACTGGGGGAAGTAGTGAAAATAAAGCAAGGAGCAGAGGGTGGCTCAGGAAGCCACATGGATAGATGCATGGACCGAAGCGCGGGTGGGTAACTGTCCAGCTGAAAATGGTGGCTGGAGTCGGGTAGGTGGATGCTGAGCTGCCAGGTGCAGGCACTAGAGTGCACCAGGCTCCCCAGGACTGAGGGGGCTGCAGCTGTAGGAATTGCAGGTTGGGCCTGACTAATTGGGTGAGGAAGGCAATGACTTCCAAGCCCCGAGCCCCAGCAGGTTGGGACACCAGTGACTTCCTGACTTGCTCACATGAAGCGTTTGCACAGCCCTGAGACCCCATTGGTTGGAAGTCATGTCTCCCACCCCCACCCTTCTAGAACCCTACTTCCTGTCTTGTCAAGAGGGCACCGATCATACTCTGGGTGCTTAGGTCAGATTCTATGGTGTCTTCCTCTCCCTTACCTCCTACATCCTGGCCATTAGACCCCTTAACTTCCAGTCAAATCTGTCCCCAAATCTGTCCCCTTGGTCATCCACAACCCAGGCTTCCCATCTTTCCCCTGAACAGCTGCCTGGGCCCTGCCATCCTAGAGTGCACTTTTAAAAATGTCCCCCTGACCTTGTTACTCTCAGGCTTCCACACCTTCCACGCTCTCCAGTACCCTCCCGGGAACCTCCCAGAAGTGTCTCCTGCTGCATCTCCCTGCCCCCTCCCTGCCCCCTCCCTGCCCCCTCCCTGCCCGCTCGCTCCCGTGTACGCTCCAGCACCAGGGGTCTCAAACCTGAGCAGCCAACAGAACCCCTCCCCTCCCCAGGGCTTGTTAAACTACAAACTACAGTTTGTACGAACTGCAAACTGGTTTGCGAAACTAAACACTTCCCAGAGTTTCTGATTCGGGCCATCTGGGGGCCTGAGAATTTGCATGTCTGATAAGATGCCTGGTGAGGATGCTGAGGCTGCTTTGCTGGGGAATCTCACTTTGGGAACCACTGGTTTACGCACACAAAATCTGCTCTCAAACGGGTTTCCTTCTCGCCACCACAGCTTTGCACCTGCTGCACCTGCTGATAAGAATGTTTTCTTCCTCTTCTCAGCCTGGTGAGCTCCTATCCATCCTCTCCTGTGTCGCTAGGCAGGGGCCAACCTGGAACCCCTCTGTTATAACAGTCTTTTGTCCCCGTTGGTCTGCACAGTGGGGAACACTTGTCTGACCACCTCTGCGTCTCTATGAGGACCAGGCACGGGAGGCCTCAGATAAAGGGCCGCTTGTCCCGGCACAGCAAACGCGGGAGCTGGCTGCCAATTGAGTATGGTTCACTGGTGGGGACAGACCCAGGTCAGCCCTCCTAGAGGCCAGAGAGAGCAGAGGCCTCTGGGAAGGCAAGGCCAAAGCCACAGGTCTGACAGGTCAGCTGAGAGGCTGCTCCAAGGGTGCAGCCCAGTGTTTTGTTTTAATCACGAGTGAGATGCTGACGTGTGCTTCCCAGGGGGCAGCGAGGGGGAGACCGGCCCCATGGGCGGTGGAGGCTCTTCTGCAAACAGTGAGGAAAACCCAAGTCAGCAACAGCTGCGGGAGAGAGAGCAGCGGTTCTGGAGAGGACATCCGTTATGCCAGGCAGGTGACAGGAAAGCCCCTTGCCACCCTGAGACCTCCTCGCCGGCTGCTTGGCCCGGCCCCTGGTCCTTCCCGTCCCGTTCGGAGCCACCGAGCGCGGGAACTTGTTGGCCTTAGCAAAACTTCCAACGTGTCGTAGCGGTGGGTGCCCCAGGCAGCCCTGGACGGCCCGGGAAACTGCTCGCCATCCCTATTTTAAACACCAGTGTAATGCTTGATGGCCCATCGAGGGATAATTACGGAGTGCAGAACCTGGCTTTTACGGCCCCTCCTCCCCGGGGTGCACTTAGAGAACAGTATGTGTCATGTAGCCAATTTAGATAATGATTCTGATAAAGATAAAGGGAATTGTTTATTATAAGTAATTGGGTCTGCGAAGGCCCAGACGAGGCGGTGATGGGGAGGCTGCAGTGGATGTGAGGATGTGGGGACAGGGGCCTGGATGGGGCTCCTGGGGGAGACAGGCCCCCCTCTCACCCTGTGTGCCTCTGTCTATCCCTCCTCTTCCCTCTCCCCCTCCCCCTCGCCTCTCTGGGGCTGAATGGATCCTCCTCCATCTGCAGCCTGGGCAGCGGCTGCTCCTGGGCATAAATAAATCATGGGGTTTTTCTGTCGAGTCAGCTGAGCGGGGGAGGCACCTGGAAGGAGCGCCAGGAGGAGCAGGAGGGGCCCGGCCCA
This sequence comes from Craseonycteris thonglongyai, assembly GCA_004027555.1. Classification (NCBI taxonomy): domain Eukaryota; kingdom Metazoa; phylum Chordata; class Mammalia; order Chiroptera; family Craseonycteridae; genus Craseonycteris; species Craseonycteris thonglongyai. The sequence goes on along the minus strand of PVKE010000561.1, from coordinate 119,643 downwards.
CCCTGGGCTCCAGGGCAGCCTGGCCTGCTGGCCACAGACCCCACACAGGTCCCCAGAGCCCTGAGGGCTGCTGTCCCCCTGGCAGGCAGCTGGCAGGTGTGTGTGTGGGAGGGCACAGGGAACTAGGGGCAACTCAGAGCTGAGACAGAGCTGTCTGGGGTGGGGTGGAGGGGAATGGTGGCCCCCTGGTGGGGGTCTTTGTGAAGGATAAACAAAAAGAAGGGCCTTCAAGCCCACCCCTTCCCACAACACACACACCTGAGACCTCTAATTATGTCTCAGCCCCAGGCAGGGCCGTGGGAACGCTGCCCCTTTAACCTGCCCGTCTGACCCCACTCCCTCTCTCTGCTGGGGCCTCCCGGGTCTCAGCGCCTGACTCTGCGGGGAGGAGGGGGGTCCTGAAGCCCTGGATTCTGAAATATGGGGTGCTCAGAGATTAGAACCAATGAGAACAGGACCCACGGCCCCAGGGCTTCTGAGATGAGGATCCCCAGAAGGCAGGTCCTGAGCTGGGGGGTTCAACAAGCCAGGGCGTCGACAGAAGGATCCTGCAAACCTACAATTCAGGGTCTTAGATACAGGACCCCATAACCTAGCTTGAATGGGGAGCCCTATAAGCCAAGGTTTAGGCTTGGAGTACCCCATAAAAAGAGGAAATCTTACAAACCAGGGTCCTTGAGGTGGGGGACCCTACACATCAGGGCCATTAGACCTCCCCAAGAAAACCCCACAAGTCAGGGTTCCTGAGGTGGGGACCTTCCTTAGGTGGGATACCTCCTGAGGCATGGGGATCCCAGGGTCCCCACAATTGAGGCCCCCCAGTGGCCCATCAGAGCCAGGTGTAGGAGCCCCAGCGTGGCTGCCCGAGGCTGCAACTCCCTTGGATTGAAACCCAAACCGGAGGAGCCACCTGTCACCACGCCTGTGATCTGCAGCATGATTGAGAGGGCCCAGCAGGGAGGGGGCACAGGCCCCCAGGCAGCCCCTCTGCGGACACAGCAGGAGTCTGCAAAGGAGAAAGAGCCAGGGTTTTCTCTTTCTTCCCTGCCTGCTTATCTGATCCTAGCTCGGAGGGAAGGGCTCCGGTTCAAAGGCAGTGTCCTTATCAGCTGAGATTTGTTTGGGGCGTGATAACTGCACCTGGCAGGGAAGCCTTCCTGCAGGTGGGGGGCGGGGAGGCAGCCGGGGCGGCCCCAGGGCGGCCCCACCCACGCACGCTCTGTGAGGGCGCAGGCATCTTCACGAGCCCCGTGGTCTCAGGGAGCAGGTCTGTGCGTCTGCGTGTGCCTAGCTCCCAGCTGTGCGTGACTGCGTGCACGTGGCGGGCACAGAGCAGCCCTGCTCTCCACCCCGGACAACAGGAAGGGGCTCAGGTCGAGGCGCTTTGCTGGTGATGCTAGTCTCTGCCACCTCCCCGTGGGATCAAGGGGATGGTTATGGCAGGGACAGGGGAGGAGAGAGGGACGCATGCTCAGGTGTGGCCCCAGGGATGCTGATGGAGAGAGAAGCTGTGGGGATCAGGTGAGGGGGGCTGGTCCAGCCCGGGGCCAGGGACCCCACAGGCAGAGTAGAGCCCTGGGCCCATCCAGGAGGGCCAGGAGTACCAGGAGTTGGCTTAGTTTGAGACCCATCCCTCCCGCCCCCATTTTTCTTCCAAGCCCATGTTTATAAATTAAACCTGTCATTTTGAGACCATCGTAGATTCACAGATAATTGTAAGAAATAATACAGAGAGATCCGCTGTGCCCTTTACCCAGTTTCTCCCAATGGTTAACATCTTTGCACAACTCAAGTACAATGAAGTAGGACACTGACATCGGTACCATGCACACATGTCATTCAGATTTCCCCGGTGTTCCATGCACGCATGCATCCGTGTGTGTGTGTGCTGTAGCTCTGTGCAGTCCTGTCACGTGTGCAAGTTCTGTGCCCTCCATAGGTAAGCTAGAGAGCAGTTCCGTCGTCACAAGATCCCTTCTGATACCCTTTTATAGCCATACCCACCTCCTTCCCAAGCCCCACCCCTGACTGCCTGGACTTTTTTCGTTTTGTTTAGTAAACAGCACCTCTGTCTACCAGGGCATTGTCTTGGTACCTGTCACCTCTACTCCTCACCCCCATGAACGCAGTCATCAAGGCCTGGGTATTCACTCGGTCCTAATCATCTCTGGAACTCTCCCCTTCGCCCATCCCCCCCTGGTCCATCTCCCCATTGTACCCTGGCTCTCCCAGCCCACCCGCTGTGCTCCATATAACCAGGCTCTCCTTCTCAGCCCCAGGATTAGCCACATCACTGCTACCCCACGTCTCCCGCGGCTCCCCTGTGAGGAAGGTAGTAGAACACGCTGCTCCTTCTGCCCTGCCCCTCCCAGCCTCCGCGCTCTCTCCCTCTGCGTTCCAGCTATCCTGAGCTATTTGCAGGGGCCCCAGGATGCCAAGCCACCAAGCCACCCCTGTGCTGGGGCCCATGCCCACCTCTGCCAGCCCCTCCTGGGTAACTCCTATGCCTCTTGCGGGTTTCAGCTGGAGTTCACGATCCAGGGAGCCTTCCCCACACTGTCCGGTTCGCTGCCCCCCCCTACCCCGAGCTCCCACAGCCCACTCTGCTCCCCCCACCCCAGCCCCATCCCATGTATTGTCATGGTCTATTTACTCGCCAGTCTTCCCCGGAGACAGCAAATAACTAGAAGGCAGAGACTGTGTCTGGTTCAGCGCTATGAGCCTTGAGCCTATGTGACGAGGCGCAGACACCCAGATCTAGTTGGCGTGCGATGGACGGATGGGTGGGCAGGGGGTAGGCACACAGGCTGTCCTGGTGTACCTGCTTGAGCTGGGGACAGAGCCAGGGGCCAGAGCCGGAGGAGGGAGACTGTATCACTCTTGCCGAACTGTAGTCACGTGTCTTCCCCCTGTGACCTCTGCCTTCTCCCCTGTGACCTGGTTGCCAAGGCCTGGGCAGCTGGCTCCAGAGAATAAAATAAAGGAACAACTATTGAGCGGCTTCTGGATGCTAGGCTCAGAGCAGGCCCCAGGGAATAGAGTGGACCAGGGAGAAGAGTCGGGAGGAGGGAGACACGACCTCCTGGGTCTGTGTTTGCCATCTGTGTGACCTTGGGCACATACCTTCCCCTGTGCAATGGGCGGTGGTCATATCTTCTGTGGGCCCTTCCAGGAAGAGGCAGGGCAGCGGTGGAGGTGAGTGTGATAATGCTGTGCTTTCACTGTGGGCTAATGAACTTTTGGGAGGCCCCCAAAGGTACCCTGGCTAGGGACAGAAGCTGGGAGGCTGTCCCCCGCTCAGTCCAGAGGCCCCCTTCAGCCCTCCCGTAGTGGCCCCCTTAGATGGGAAGAGGTGTCCTGGCGGTCCCAGTTCCCTGCTGGCTCTCCTGAAGGAGACAAGCAAGATGGGAGCCATGAGGGGTGGGGCCGGGGTAGCTGGCCAGGGTGCTAGAAGTGGGGTCACTTGCCCAGCACAGCGGAATTCTGTCCCAAGCGGGCAGACAGAAGGCAGATAGGAAGCAGAGCTCCTGTTTGGCTCACGGCACTGATTGGAACCCTGGCCTGGTCCCCCTACCCTCTGGGAAGCTCTCCACCACATAAGCAGCACAGAGGGGAGGGCTTTTGCTATTTTGTTCACCGTGTCACCCTACCACCCAGAACAGGGCTAGGCACATAGTAGCTGCTCAATACATGTGTATAACGAATGGATCAACCTTGGCCAAATCACTTTACTTCTCTAAGCTTCAGTTGGAAATGGGAATATAATGCTTCTGTTTTGTTTTCTTTTTAGATATAATTTATATAACGTACAATTTCACATAACATAAAATTCACCATTTCAGAGTGTGCAATCCAGGGTGTTTTGGTGTAAGTGTAAGGTTGAATGCTACTGTTTCAGTCACTGAAAGTGAAATTGTAGTGTGAGTGATCCACAAAGTGACTGGCTCCCCCCCTCTCCCCCAGTGAATACAGGTGTGTTTCTTAGTTTAAGGTATGCACCTGCTGCTACTTCCTAAAAGGGTACGTGGCAGCTCCCAAGATTCTTAATGGAGAAGCAGTGGATCAAGTCCCTGGAGAGTGCAGGGGCAGTAAATCATGCATCAGGCTAATATCTTAAGCAAGATGAGAATTCAGTTGAGCTCTGAGCATCCTAGCAGCCATGGCAGGAGGGGAAATAGGATGAAGAAGAGAACTCCCATTATCTGACCCCAGAACGCTGGTGAGTTCGTCAGCCAGAATGTTTTTTCCCCGTCACCAAATTCGTTTTTTGCAGGTATCTTATATGAGGAATGCAAAATGGGCAGGTGTCAAAGCCCCAGCCCTCGCCTGGCGCCTGCCCATCAGAGCCTCTCCTTAGACCTCTGATGAAGTAAAATATTCTGCAAGATCTTTGGCAGGGGCTATCTCCCCCTGCTTGTGGTTTCAAACTGACAAGGATGAAGGGCTTAGAAGCTTGGAGAAGGCATTTCTGGGGGTCACAGGCTGAGGAAGGAAGGGATCAGATGCTCCACGGAGCTCAGGGACATGGGGGCAGGGAGAGTTGAGGAGGATGGTGGCATGGGGCGCCTGTCCATCCCTCAGGTCTCCGTGCCCTTGGCTGGGTAGAGCTGGGCTCTCCAACCAGTCTGCACTGAGCTTGGGCTGCAGCCTTTCTCGCCCTTGGCATGACTGACAGAGTGGGCCAAATCACTCTCTGTTGTGGGGGACTGTCCTGGGCACTGTGGGGTATTCAGCAGCACCCCGGCCTCTACCCACTCGATGCCACTAGTACCACCCCCCCTAGTCATCACAGTGAAAAATGCCCCCAGACGCTGCCCTGGGGAAGCCACATTGCCCCGGGTCGGGTACAACTGAACTGGAGGGCCTTCTGACCACACCTTTCGGTGTGGCCACGTTTGGAGAAGTTATGCCCAGAGATGTCCCCGCAAACGGCCTCTGCTGGACCCGGCTGTTGCCCATCTGATGAAAGAAGGAATCACACTCTTCGGGCACAGCCCTGGCCACCTCCCAGCCACTCAGCTGGCCCCTTTGCCATCTTTTAAGCAACATGTGTGCGTTTTTGGAAGGTTTTATTATTATACATATTGTTCTGAGCTTTGAAAACAGCAAAGCAAGTAGGGAATGGGCAAAATGATGGCCTTGTCACTGCTAAGAAGAAGCGTTCTTCTCGCAAGGGTGGACGTGAGACCGTCTGTCTGATTGTGGAGGAAAATACTGAAGTTAACGAACGTGAACACGGTGGTGCATGGAGAGCAGGAGAGCGTTTCTGAAGACCGGGCAGGTGATTCTGTGACACGCAACATGCACAAAACGTATATTTGGGAACCTGATCAGACTTGTAGTTCTCTGCACACTAGAACGCTGCTTGTTGTAAGTGTGCTACCCAAAAGTGACTCGTGCCCGAACCTCCTCATGTGTGGAAGCAGGGCCGCCTGCCTTGTGGGGCTGGGGGCGGGGGGTAGGAGAGGGAAAGACCCAGGGGCTTTGGACCCAGAAGCCTCATGAGGGAGGGCAGCAGCGCTCACTACAGAGCCCCGGCCACCTCCCCAGGGCCAGAAATACCCTGGTCCGGGGTCTCCTGGGCCAGAGTTCTGAGAGTGGGAGGACCTTGATGCTGGCAGGCGTTTGGCAAGCGGTCAGTGCTGAGCCAGCCACCGCGTTGGGCATGGAATCTACACAGATGAGTAAGGGAACGCCATGGAGCTCCAGTGTGGGGAGAGTACCAGAGGCTGTCGTACTGGTGCACAGGCCGTTCACCGCACAAGGGCACCCAGCCAAGGGAGTGGGTGGGAGCCTGAAACCCATCTTGCACTTTGCTCACCTGGTCCAGGGCGATGTCTAGCCAGGAGGAGGGTGCCACCTTCATTTAGCACCAAGGTGCAGCGTGAGCTGGCAGACCAAGGAAGGGATGAACAGGGGGGCCTTGGGGCTTTAGGCGGGGGAGGAGCAGGGGGATGGGAGATGTCTCAGAAATGGGGCTCCATGGCCGAATCGGCGAGGCCTCGGTGCAGAGGGCAGAAGGGGATTCTCTGGTGCGTGCAAAGGTCAGGGAGGTGTGAATGTGTTTGGGTAGAGTGGTGGCTGGGTTGTAGGAGTCGGGGAAAGGGTGACAGATGAGGCCAGTGGCACAGGAGAGGTGAGCCTGCAAAAGGCACCAAATGCCAGGTTTGGAGTTTGGGGGAACGGCGTCAGGAAGGGTCTACAGCTGGGGAGGATTTGTCAGCTCTAGGTTTCTTTGGCCAGGGCATGGGGATGGCACTGGAAGCAACCAGCTTCATTCTGGCCTGCCCCCTCCCCCAGGCAGCTAGGCCTCTGAGGGCTGGGGGCACCCCGTTAACCTGACCCTCTGCCCTCCCTGCCGCCTGCCAGTCCCCTCCCTCCGGTCCAAATTCCCACCTCCCGATTAGATTTGGGAAGGACTAATTAGATATAATTCATTATCCTCAAAAATGAGATCAGAAATCAGGAGCTCTCTTCAGAAGAAGGTGGCCGCGCCCCTCATCCATCATGCCTCTAAGTAACCAATTTAAAGTCAGGCGGACGCGCACGGCAGCATTATTACCTTGTCATAAATAGTTAGGGGGAGGCCCCCGAACGAGGCAGCTTTATAAATGGTTTTTATCACATTAGTTCGCAGTTATTTGTCATCCACTTTGCTTAAGATAAATGCTGAACAAATAATCAGATTATCAAGCCCAAACCTCAGAAAATCATTTGCATTAATTGCAGCAGGCGAGGCCAGGCGTCCCTGTCCAGAGCGACTCCTGCCCCTCTCGGGCCTCGTGTGGTGGCTGGGGTCAGGGTGTCTGAGGGTGGGTGTGCTGGGCCTCCTCTCCCTGTGTACACACAGACACACAGACAGACAGGCACACGCAGATGCACGCAAGCACGTGTCAGCCCACATGCATACACACACACAGGTACTCTCTGATGCTGGAAGCTGCTGCCGCCTTTTGTCTGGCCCCAGAAGGAACCTGTCACAGGCCTGAATGGGCCTCCTGCCCCCACTGAGCCTGACAGCTTTGGGAGAATTGTGCCCCAGGCCTGTCTGGCTCCTGTCCTGGCCACCAGTGCTGGGCAGGTGGTGAGGAGGGTCCCAGGCCGGGGCGGAACATGTCCAGGGGCACCCGCTGACCCCCTCCCAGCTGGGCCCGGCAGGTTCCCCCAGGCAGCAGCCCTGCAGTAGAGAATGGCAATTTCACGCCGCTCCCAGGAGGCCCCCCTGTGCCCCAGCTGGGCCAGGGACAGGCCAGCCCTGCAGGAGCACACCCCCTTCACTCAGCAGAGCCAGGCCTGGCTCATCCAGCCGCCTGCTCGCTCAGGTCAGGGCGAGGGCCCTGCTAGGTCTTCCGGCTGTGTGAGGGTGTCTACCCTCGCTTCAGAGGCTGGCCTGTGTTGGAGGGTCTTCACTAACCTTAGAGGGTGTCTTGGTGTGGCCATGGCAGTATAAACTCTCTGTGGCCAGTGCAGACATTCTTGGAGCCGCCCAAGAAGTGATTTCGGAGCCTCGTGTCATAGTCAGCCATCCGCATGGACGATGGAGCCGGGCCCCCTGGGCAAAACCCCAGCTCAACCACTGGGCAACTTGGGGCGAGTGATGTAACTATCTGCACCTCCGTTTCCTCATGGGTCAGTGCGGGTAGTAACAAAACCCACCTCCACAGGTCACCGTGAGGGTTGACCGGGATGGTACTTGCAAAGTGCTGGCGTGAAAGCCGAGAACGCAGCAACTCTGCGGCTGGCCTTGAACTCCTGTAGGTCAGAGCGATTACCAGGCTGGTGTGTCCGTTCAGGACATCTTCTCCCTGTTGTTCTGTGTAGCTGGCCCTCTGCTGCCACTTCACACCAGTATTCCCTGAGCACCTGGTGCGGGCCAGGTTGGGCTGGGGATACAAGTGACAAGACAGACAGTGCTGGGGCCTTTGGTAGGTGTGATGAGGACACACAGGAGCAGGAGCACTTAACCTAAAGTCAGGGGACCCTGTGGAAGACACCCTGAAAAAGCAAGCTCTGATGGGATGGGAAAGAGGGAGCCTGGGGAAGAGGAGTGGAAAAGTTCCCCACACGGGACAGCAAAGGCCGGTGTGGACACCCACACCCAGTGGCTCTGAGGCCAGTGGGGACGTCACTTGCAGGGCCACCTTTCGGGTCCGGTTGGCTTGGCTCCTCGCCAGCATCTCGAGCAGGGCCAGGGTGGGTTTCTGAACAGGGCAGCATGGGCAGCCCAGGAGGGGGCCGGCAGACGTCTCCAGGGTGGCGTGTGGGGGCGCTGAGTTCTGAGCGGCAGCACATGGTGACTGTCTGTTTATTGGCAGCGAGCAGGTTTAATGGGCCAGCCCGGAGGCCAGGGGCCCTCAGAGGAACTACAGACAGGAGAGGCCCCTCCCTCCTGCCCCAACTGCTCCCGCTCAGCTGGGCCCAGGAGCCTGGGGCTCTGAGGGGCCCAGTGGTGTCCCTGTCCCCCTGCCCCCCACCCCTTCAGCCTGCGGGGCGGGGGGCCCAGCATGGAGCAGGCACCTGGAAATGCCAGGCCCTGGTGGAAGGGGCTGAGCTTGCCCCTCACTGTCCTCCGAGCCCTGAGGGTTCCCTGCAAGGTGTGGCTGTCACAGTGGGGAGAGAGGACACCTGGCCAGGCATGACCTTTGCCCCAGCCCGGGCAGGCCTGCAGTGCCCCCAGCCCAGTGGCCCTGCAGCCCCCCCATGCCCCCCTGCCCCCCGCCTCAATCACTCATCTCCCCGCCCTCTGAACAGCTGGTGCTTCCAGGGAAATTACCTAATGAATCAACAATGCGGGGGTTGTGGAGGCGAATGGCTGGGAAGGGGCCTTGCTCCCAGTGCTAGGCACCCTGGGCACAGAGGGCACCTGCGGGCAGCAGAGGTTCCTGCAATGCCTGCCCCTCCCCCAGCACCCTGCGAGCGAAAGAGGTCTGGACCCAGGCAGACCTGGGTGGCAGAGCCAGGCCCTGCTTTGCCACTTGCCAGTTGTGTGACCTTACGCAAGTGACTTCAGCTCTCAGCTTGCGGTTTTGTTTTGTTTTTCCTCCTCTGTACAAACGGGTCCATGTGGTGTGCTGTGCTCAGATGCCGAGCTGATTCAGAGCGGCGGCTTACGTGCGGGGCTCCCCCGGGCCTGGTGCGAGGGGTTGCCCCGTGTAAGGGGATCTAGTGATAGGAAGGGTCATCGCTCCTACCCAGGCGAGGTTCGTTTGCTCATCGTTCCCATTCAGCCCCCATTTCCCTAGCTGTGAAGTGGGGCCAGGAGCCTCTTTGCTGGAGGGTTATGGTACAGCCTGAGCAAGGCCTCCAGCCTGGTTTCTGCCCCTGAAGACCTCCTGGCTCCCAGCCTGGGAGCACAGCCCTGGGAATTCTGCAGAACCAGTTCCCTGGTCTAGCCGTGAGGGACTCCCACGCCTTGCCCTCAGGGGAAGGATGCCCGCTCCCAGGGTGGGCACAGGGGGGAGGGGCAGCGGAAGTGTGCGGGGCTGGGGCTGGGCTGGGAGCCGGTGGACAGCTTGTTGGAGCAGGCCCCGAGCTGGGCACAGAGGGCTCATTGTTGCTGGGCCCAGCGAGGCCAGACCCTTAAGAGCGGCCACCGCTGCTGAGTTTCAAAAAGTGTCTAGACAGGGCAGCCCCGGGCCCTGGCCTGGCCTTCTGGGTGGGGCTGTGCCAAAGAGGACAAGCAGGGAGGCTGGTGGGGGCAGGGCTGCCAAACAGGGAGAACAAACAGGCACCCTCCAGACACTGCTGGCAAGGCCGCCTTGGCCACGATGACTCACTCGGGACCTGGGGACGGCCCTGGATCAGGAAGTCAAAAAGCCCTGGGTTCCAATCCTGCTCTCCTTGCTGTATGTGACCTGGGGCAGGTGAATGCCCCTCTCTGAGCTTCGCTGGCTTCAACTGCACAACCTCAGGTCTCAGAACTGTGCAGTCAGAAAGACTCGCGTTCAAATGCTAGCTCCGCCACTTCCCACAACTGCGTGACTTCAGCAAGGGACCTCTGTGAGCCTCAGTTTCCTCATCTACCGAGTGAGGATAAGAATCATCCCTTCCTCGTTTCTAAACTGAGATGAAACCCATAAGATGTTGAGGGTGGTGCCTGGCAGATAGAGCGGGCCATCGACGTTAACAACTGTAACTACTGTTGCCATCTTCCCAATTTGTTTTGGAGGGAGCTAGACCTGCAGATCGCTGGCTTGTCAGCCAGTGCCTGGTGCACAGCTGGTGCCCATACTTGGAAGCACCTTTTCTAGGAGAGCATGCTAGGGCCCTTGCCCTGTCCTTAGCCTCGGTTGTCCTGCCTGTGAAATGGACTCATCCCAGACCAGGCCACCTATCACACGGGGGCCGCAGGCCAGGCCGTGGGTAGGGAACCCCCTTCCCTAGCCTCTGCCTTGCAGCAGGGCTATTTTTAGCAGGCTAGGTAGGAGTTGCTGCTCTTATCTCCTCTGTGTGGTATTTTTGGCACATCCTTGCTGACGGGGCTCCTCCACCCTCTGGTCCCAGCAGGGCCCTAGGAGCCTGAGTCCCGCACCAGCACCTCGCCTCCCTCCCCAGCCCAGGGAGACACCAGGTGGGAGGGATGCCTGTCCAGCCACCTCTCATTCCCCTCCAGCGGCCTCCAGGCCACCTACAGGTCTGAGGCTGTGGGGGTCTTCCATCTGTAAAGGGGAGCTGAGCGCCCGGCTCCCCTCCCCCTCCAAGCTCTGTATGGTTTCCATGGCAATGAGCACAAATCCCCCAGCCCTTCACAGAGGAGCCTTGTTTGTTTTGCCCGCATAGCTCAGGAGACCCAGTCACAGGCCCAGCCCCCCAAATACCCCACTCAGCCCAGCCCACTCCCCAACCTGATCAGATGGGCAGGCCCAGGGCCCAGGCTGGCAGGGTTGGAGGCGGGGGGCCTGCACACTCCTCCTCTGGACCAGGCTGAGCAGCCATCAACAGGAAGCCTAGCAGTGCCACCTCATCCCTTCTGCACTTGGGGTCTCACTTCCCTTGTCTGTGGAATGGGGATGTGTCACAAGACAGACATGGGCTATGGCCTGTCCTAGGGGTTTAATAAATGCACACGTTGTGCAAGCTCTTTCCTGTCTTTAACCAAAGCAAGTCAGCTTCCTGAGCCTCAGTTTCTCTATCTGCATAATGGGGATAAAGATCTCTATGTCGTTAGAGGGGGTGAAGATGAAATCGAATGATGCACGCGCAGTACTTAGCACAGAGCTTGGCACCAAGCAAGTGCCAGTCAGGGGGTGTTGGTTTCTCCTTCCTGGTAAGGGTTTCTGTTGCTGGTGGTGGTATCACCCCCAGGTGGGGTGGGGCATTCCCAGCATGCCCTCCTGCCTCTCGAGTCCAGGCCCCCTCCTTGTCCCCCAACCCCGTGGTAACCTGGTTTGGGGGGCAGGGCCTGGCACAGCCCATTGTGGGGCCTCCCCCTTCAGCAAGGGCCGGGAGGCCGGGGGGCGGGGCTGCCAGCTGTGTGGTGACATTCCGCAGCCCTGCTAACCGCTGCTCCTGACTCTGGTGGCTAAATTGAGTCTCGGTTTCCTTAAAATGACTATTTATTGCTTTAATGCAGTAGTGAGTATTTACTGAGTGTGGCCCAAAAGGCTGGCCCAGTGTGGGCTCCTCCTGGCTGCTCCAGGGCGGCTGCTCTAGAGAAGGGGGTGTCTGGTCTGGAGAAGGGGGGTGGCCCCGCTTTTCCAGGGAAACAAAGGCCCCTCCGGTGTTCCCAGTGCTGGGTGGCCAGGGCGGGGTCACAGTGTCTGATCTGGACCCCGGCCCCTCCCCGTACTGTGAGTTCAGAAGGCGGGGGCCGGTCTGACACCCCCACCTGCCCCTCACCAGCCGTGGAGAATCACTGGCCTTTGAACAGAGTAGGCACCAGCTGCTCCTCGGCAGGGCCAGGCCATGCCAGCCTGGGGCATCTCAGCTGTGTCCCCCTGCACAGAGACCCCACCACCACACACATACACCCCCAATGAAGGGTGTGAGGGCCCCTCCTGAGGGCTGCACCATTGTCTCCAGGGTTAATGCGAACACTGACCAAAAACCAAAAGAAACGGAACATCGAGGGGCTCGATGAACTGGAAGCGAAGACGGGGGCACAGGGATGGTTCTCGTGGCTCAAGTATTCAGGGCTCCTGGTGCTGAGGGGCCTTGCCCGCGAACTCAGCCATCCCCTCACCAGGGAGGGAGCTACTCTGCTTGCCCTCGTTTACAGATGGGAACACTGAGGTTTGAGAGACTTGATCTGAATCCCGATCTGGCTGCTCAGCTCCCCATCTTCCAGGGGCCCAGGCTGTGCTGGCTGCCATTGGGGCAGGGAGACTGGTCGGGGGCACTGGGGAGGCTCCCTGGGGGAGGCTCCCACTGAATCTAGCTCTGGAAGATGGGAAGGCTTCAACCCGAAGCCCTGGAAGAGGGATGGGTTCGAGGGCTGGGCCTGAGGATTCCAGGGTGCGGAGCAGCTGAGGGAGGCTGACTGAAATGTGGGGCCTGAGCCTCAAATCCATTTCTAGAAAGAGGAAGGGGAGGCAGGAGACAGAGAGGGAGGCGGGTGGAAAGTTGAGGGCAAAGAAAGGAGGGAAGTTAAAGTGCGGGCAGTGATGACTAACAGCTCACGTGTCCGCGGCCTTCCCTCTGTGTGTGCACCATTCCACGCGCTTCACGCACTTAGAAGCGTGGAAGGACTTTGGGGGCCACACTAAGAAGCGAGCGCTGCTCTGTCCTGTTGCTGAGGGGACAGACTCTGAAGACTTCTGAGGGAGGTGACAGTTTGATTTTCACTCCCTAAGAGCCAGGAGACAGGCAGAGAGGGGCCAGGAGGCCAGCCTCAAGCCTGGCAGGGTGGGTATCCAGGGACAAGGGCCCGTGGAGGTGCCACATGGGCAGAATTGGAGAAGAAGAGGAGAGGACCAAGGGTCTCTAGTGCTGGCCCTCAGCCCCGGGGACATGGCCAGCGTCACCTCCGGAAGAGCTGGTCAGAAGGCACTAGGCTTAGGAGGAAATGACAAATGGAGCATTCTCTTTCTTTTTTGATATTATAAAAGTCACTGTTGCTTGTTGTAAGATAAATCCAGACAAATCCAGGTAAGTCAAGCAAAATGGGGCAGCCCAGCCTCCTCTCCCACCCCCTGCCCAGGGGCAGTAGGTTGACTGATGGGCAGCCTTCCAGGCCTTTCTGACATGGATACAAGCATGTTGTGTGCACAGGCAGCTGCTTCCCTTTCTATGGATCCGTATGTGCTCTGCATGGCCAGCTCCACTCAGCGACATGCTAAGAACACGTCCACGACGTGGATTTACCTCGTCTTTGCAGCCACGACATAACAGTCCAGGGAATGGGCGGGCTATGATTTCTGAGCCCATCCCCCACTGACAGCCCTTTGGGCTGCGGCCAGCGCTTCGCTGTCACACACACAATACATCAGCAAACGACCTGGTCCATATATCTTTGTGCACATGTGTCGCATGACAGGAACTGGGATGCGAACACATTGGGCTGGATTGCCCTGGGGGCCCAGGAAGCAGTGGGTAGAGGGGTGAGGAGCCCAGGGGAGGAGGGGGGGGCTTAAAGGAGGGGTCTGGTGCTATAGAACTCAAGGTGGTGGCCCGAGGGCTTTTGCCATAAAAGTGACAATTGAAGCCATAAGAGGAGAGCCCACCCCCCCCACCCACCCCCACCCCCCACTCCTGGTCCTGGCGGTAAAGAGCAGGTGGAAAACCAGGAACCACAGGATGTGGGGGAGAAACCAAGAGAGCCATGTGCCTCCACCATTCCCAGAAGGAAGGGGCGCGGGTGGCAAAGGAGGGTGTGACTTTAGATGTCCAGCCCCTTGCTCAGTCCTGGCACGTAGTAGCTGCTCAATAAACAGTGGCTGGCTGAGCGAACGAATGAATGGGGCCCTTGGGTTGGACGGTGATGAGTATTTTCAGCTGAATGGCAGTTTGGGGAAAGTGGAGGGAGCTGAAACCAGGCTGACGGGGGAAGGAAGCACACAGGTGAGGGTGTGGTAGCAGTGGGTGTGGAGGGAGTCCCTGGGAGCATGGCAGCCTGGGAAGAGGAGAGGCGGGCAGGTTAGGAGAGGAAGGATGAGGAAGGATGAGGAAGAGAGCCTGAGGAAATAATTGGGTCTTTGGGGCTCAGGGACAGGGACCCTTATTGAGGCCAGCGGTCTTCAGGGGCCTCAGAATTGGGAGGTGGTCTCCATCTCATGGTACCTTCACCAGGACCCTACAAAGGCAGATTCTAACCCCCCATTTTACAGATGAGGAAACTGAGGCTCTGATAGTCAGTCAGTGTGAGAAGAGGCTGCAGGCAATGCGCTGCTTTTCCCCCCGGTGTGGGGGAAAGCCTTCGGACTCCCCTCCTTCGTGAAACCACCGTGGATGCATTCCTGCAGTCAGACTTGCCTGCCATTTAGAAATGGGCAGGAGGACTGGGATGGGCATGGAGTCCAGCCCGCCAAGGGCTCTCTGAGCGAGAGAGAAGGGGCAGTGAGGGGCGGTGGGGAGGAAGAGTGTGGCGGGCCCAGGCGGAGGAGATGGAAGGGCATTCCAGGTGGCAGACTGCAGGAATGAAGGGTGGGTCGGTGGCGGTGTGTGTACAAGCAGGGACGCACAGCAGGGCACTGGCTGAAGGTTGGGGCTTCCGGGTGCCTGGGATGAGGCGGGGCCGGGGAGCCCAGGGGTGGTGAGGTCTGAAGCAGGGTCGGGCCCCAGGGCAGATGCGGGATGGCTGGCTTCCACGCGTATGAGGACTGGCCCAGATAGGAGGCTGACCAGATGGGCCGTCTGAAACGGAGCGGTACCGTGGTTTGCTGCCCCACTTAAAATGGAACGTGTGGTCAGCCTATGGGTCAGCCTAGATTTGGAGGGCTGGGCAGGTGGGGAAATGCCGTCTTTGAGCTGGAGCAGAAGGTGGGGGGCTTGCCCAGACACCAAGCAGCCTCGGCCTGTGGGCCAGTCATCCCCTCTGTGCCTGGACCGCCCCCCTCTCCCCCTGCCCCACAATAACCCAGCGGCCACTTTCAGGGCAGCTACACCTGCCTCGATGTGTTCTCCTGACAAAGTGCTTCACTTGGGCCTATAGTTTCTACTTGCGTGTGTGTCCAGGTGTGTCCTCATGTGTCCCTGGGCACCTATGTGGGCCTGCGTGCTTGTCTCCATGTGTCTGTGTCCTTGTTTGTCATGTATCTCTCGTGTGTTAGTGTGCTCCTGGGTTTGGTGTGTGAGCACACACTACACTGTGTATCTGCAGGTGCCTGTGTGGACCTTTGCATGTGCCTCTATGTTTCCCTGTATAAGCAGAGGGCATTCCTGTCACCTTATGCATGTATGACTAGGTCCCCATGGGTGCGTCCACAGATATGCACATGTGTAGTGTGTGTGTCCCTGTGTCTGACCCCCAAGTGCCCCAGCTCACAAGGCTGGACAGGAGCCACAGCGACCATGACAGAGGTGGGGGAGGCAGGTGAGAGGGAAGGAGGCTTCAGAGGCGGTGGGGGGTCAGGGCTCCGGGGCCGGGGATTGACGAGGACTGTGGGCAGAGGCTGCCTGGTGCACAGGGCCCAGGCGCCCAGCCCTGTCTGGAGCCCCAGCCCACAGCTCTTCTAGAAACCTGGCCCTGGGACATTTCCCACATCTGCATGCCCAAGAGTATTTCTGGCCTGTGCCTCGACCTCCCAGAATGCAGGCCAGCAGGGCTGGGTCCCCAGAGCCGTCTCCTGACCTAGCATCTGGGTGACAGCCCTCCAAGGGGCAGACCCCTGAAACAGCCCCAGTGGCCTCCCGTGGCTAGACTTATGCCCGAGAGTAGAGGCCGTGCACATGTCCATGGGCGTGTAAGCCGTTGTACGTGGGTATAAATGTGTGAACTCGCTCAGAGATTGGCCTGCAGACATAGTTGTACACATGTGCAGTTTTCATAGGTGGTGTGTGTCTGTAGACAGTGTGTGTAGACACAGGTGTGTAGACGGGTGTGAGTGGCTACACATGTGTGTGCATATATGTGCACACCAAGTGCCAACGCACACGTAAGTGTTGGCAGGCACGTGTAGGTGGAGATGGGTGGGGGCCTCTAGACTGCTGGTGTGTGTAATCCAGGTGTGCACACATATGTGCATACACATGCGTGTGTACAGGGAGGTATGTGTATTCATGGAGTTCTGTGTGCTGTGGTGGAAAATCGTGTAACAGGCGAGCTCACGTGGGTGTGGGTGGGCCTGAGAATCAGGAAGCGTGTGCACACATGTAGACCTCCTCCCCTGACCCAGCTAGCTGCTACCACTGTGGTTTCCCGGAGGGGAGTGCAGGACAGATAGACACACGGCCCAGGGTGCATCCAGGGTGTCAGAGTGGGGGCAAGGGATGCCCGGGGTGTGGGCGCCTCCGTACCTCTCCCAGAGCTTGGCATCCTGGGCACAGTCCCCAAGGCCAGCTCACCAGCACTGTGGGCAGGATTCAGTCCCACCCCAGGACACCCTGGCCTTGTCTGCTACCATCGTCACCACCGCCACGCTGGAGCTGGGGGCCTGGCCTAGGCTCGGAAATCGACCATCGATTTCTTGAGAAGCTTTAATTTGTAAAAAGCCCCGCGTAGATGCTTCGCATTGCGCAAACCCACAGATATCGGCTGAATGAGGTGCGCCAGCAGAGGGCCCGGCCAGGCCCTCCGCCCTCTCCGCCCCGCAGCTGGGACCCTGGCCTGGCCCGCGGGGCCGAGGGACCCACCTTTGTTTCCAGCAGGGCTCAGACTGCAGAGGGGCTGGGTAAATAGTCGCCACAGTAATCGCAGGCTGATTCCAACTAATTAAATCCTGCGCCAAGAGCCCACTCCAGCCAGTATCCCGAGAGGCCACGGAAGCCCGGACACCCCAGACGGGGCTTTGCTCCGGGTCGGGTATGGCTCTCTAATCCGGTATCTTTTGAAAGATAGGCGCGTCCCCGGGATGAGGGGTCAGCCGGCCTGCCCTGCGCCGAGCGGTGGAATTTTTCAATAACCAGCAGCTGGGTCACCAGGCACACAAAGGCAGTGCAATATCCTGTGGGCTTACGCGGGAGCGAGTTCCCTCCAGGCCCGGGGCCGCGGCCCCCCACAGCCCAGGCCCCCAGCGGCTGAGAGGCCACTTGGCCAGGCCTCCGCTCCCCGCCCACCAGAAGGGCAGCGAGAACCGCGAGGCAGCCTCGCCGCCCCCAACTCCCCAACAGGCCTTTCAAGTAAATTCATCTTCCTTATTAAAAACCAGCACTGATGCTCTCAGGCCTCAGCTGCCACTGTGGGGGCACCACCTGGGGCAGGGCTGCTGGGACCAGGCCCCTTCCAAGGGACAGGGCCAGTGCTCCTCACTGGGGAGGCCACCCTGAGCCGGGCAAAGGGCTCCAGCTCTGGAGGGGAGGGCCGGAGTTCGAATCCCACTGAGCCCGTCTGCCCGAGGAGACTCTGGCTCAGCCCTGCCCTTGGCCATGCGCTGCCTGATGACCTTGAGCAAGGTGGTCACTTGTCCCCTCCGTGAAATGGGGATCATCAGTCAGGGGGAGGTTATTGGGGCATGTCCATGAGGCCAGTGTCTGGCATGAAAACCAGCTGGGTGACCAGGACCTGGTAGTTCTCTATTCCCTCCCCTTGCCTCAGTTTGCCCTGCTGTACAATGGGGATCAGGCCCTGGGGAGAAGCAGGATTTGTGCCCAGTGGGGTGCACACACTGTAGAGGGCTGTCCTCAGCGGGAACCACCAAACACAACATGTGAGAGTGATTAGAAGCTGCAGAACGCCGGTTGATTTTATTTTATTTTTTTCCCAGAGAAACAATAGTTGCCCCTCTCCCGAGTCTGGAATGCTTTCCGCCCAGGGTCTGGGACCCCTCATTTAAATTGGCTGCGAAGGGACAGGCGCGGCGAGCCGGGAGGAGGTTGTTAGGGATGGAAAGCCGGGGCCCAGGAATTTACAATCCGTTACTTGAGAGGTGTCCTGCCTCCCCCTCTCCCGCTCCAGGCCCACGCAGGCCCGCAGACCCAGCATGCGCCGTAAAGATGTCACATTGGGTGGGGGTGCTGAGGAGGGAGCCAGGGCCTGGCCTGAGGTGGGGGGCCGGGGGGGGGGGTACACAGCCAGGGACAGAACCCCAGCTGGGGGAGCCGGGCGAGAGCTTTCCTCTCTGAGCCTCGGGGCCCCTCTGTGAAAGTGCTGGGGCCTCATAGCTCTGTTTTATCATGAACCCCCTCGCCCCAATCCTGCCAGTTCAGAGGCAGGAGATAGCCTGACAGTGGTGAGGTTCCCAGCCCACGGGGGCACGCCTGGCACAGGGACTTGGTCAAAATCATGCCCCTCTCACCACCCACCTGTGCCGGGCACAGGGTTGGGGACTCCGCTTCCATAGCAAGCGAGAGGCTGTTCTGTCCTTTGACAAATCATACACCATCCCTCTCTCTTACTGGGGGCTCTGACTCAGCCTCGGTGTTCTCATCTGTGAAAGGGGTGGATCACTTGCCATGCCTCATAGGGTTGCTGGGCAATGGGATAAACCATGCACGAGCTGGGCCGAGAGCCAAGCACACAGCACGCACTCAAGACGCACGCTGTCAGCGCTGGGACAGGGCACCTCCCAAGGGAAAAGCCTGATGATGCATCAAATGTGGGGGCAGCTGGTGAGGGAGAGGGGAAACCCAGGGGCCACTCAGGCAGAGGGGAGAGTAGCTATTGGTGGCCCCAGGGAGATGGGGACAGAGCAGGGGACGTGGGTCTGGAGGCCAGTCAATGAGGTCAGCATCCCGGAGGCCTGAGGAGTGCTGGGACACTGAGGTGACTTTGTCTCCAGCGTAGTCCCTGGAATGGAGGAGGAGGGCGGGGGCAGGGCTGGGGGCGGGGGTCTGGGAAGCCCTGGGCAGATGCTCCAGGGCACTTGCTGCTCTGGGCAGCATTGCCCGGAGCTCACAGTGAATGTGGCCCCATGGGGCTGGTCAGCTAACTCCTGGGGACCCCCCTGCCCAGAGTCCTGAGCAAGGACAGTCCCTGTCTCAGAGATGAGCTTTCAGGAGCCTTCTGCTCAGGGGTGGTGGGAGGAGCAGGGATGGAGGGCGCACCCCCAAGGGGAGCCTGCATGGAAATGCCCTGCCAGTGTGTGAGCAAGCTGGGGGCGGGGAGCAGAGTAAACAGCCGCTGCCCTGTCCTCTGTGCGGCTGTGGCCAGGTACACAGGCCTGTTTGGACAGCTGCCTTGTCTGTCCGTCTGTTTGGGAGATGCTGGCTGATAGGTTGGGGTGGGAAGACTGTTAACCCCTTGCTGCCCGCCGGGCAGCATGCTCCTGCCTCCCTCCGTGGGGTTCGCTGGAGCCAGAGGGTGGGCCCAGCTGCCCCCACCCAGCTTCTCTCTAGGGGGACACGCCTAGCTCTGCGTCAGAGAAAATGGCTAAGGGACAAGCTGAGGGGGGTTCCAGGGCCTGGATAGGCATCTGTCCCAGTGATGAGCATGGCGGAACCTGTCCCTCTGTCTGTCCAGCTCGCTCCTCCTCACCCCCACACCCCGGCGCTAGGGAGCCTCTCTGCCTACGTCTATTAAAAGGCCAGCTGCCAGGCTTTCTCTGGGCTGCCCGTCTTCACAAACACCAGCTCAGCCTGGCGTAGGGTTGGGGGGCCACAGCCACCAGCAGCAGGCCCCTCTGCAGCGTGAGCAGGTCGGTGGGGCTCAGGCGAGCAGGGCCCCGAGCTGGGCAGCCTGATTTAGGGTGGGCTGGGGAGTCCGGGACCTGTGCTGACCAGAGCTGTTCCAGCCAGCAGTGTGGTGGGACCCAATGACCACACACCTGGTGTCTCCATGTGGGTCCCCATCCGGCATCAAGCACCCCCATCTCAGTCACTGCTCCCCCATGGGCCACCCCAAACCCCAGTCCATTTAACAGCCTATATCACTCTCAGATAACACCCCCCCACCACCACTCCTGCACCCTGACCTGCAGGGTGACAACAGGGATGCTCTTAGCTGGTCCCCCTGCTGCCCCAGCTCTGCCCCCCACACCCCTGGTCCCTTGCTCTGGAACCAAACTGATCTTTTAAAAATGTAACTCGCTTAAAACATCCGCATGGCTTCCCGCGGCTCTGGAGATCAAGACAAAAATCCTTTCAATGGCCCGCAAGGCCCTCAACAGGGCAGGGGTTAAATAATGGGGTAACGGGGGTCCGCACAGACCGGGGGGCTCCAGGCCGGGGGCGGAGTCTTCTCTGACAGCTATGGACTGGAGGGTAAGGACGGCGTTTGTAGAGTAAATCAGCATTTGTATCAGAAAAGGTGAACAAAAAACTCAACCAATCCTCATTAAAAAAACCAGCCCGGGGGAGGGGAGGAGAGGCCACACGCCGGCTTGGTGCCCTCACGTGGGTCCTGTGGGAGGCTCAGGTAGGGGACCTCGGCTGCCTCTCGGGGGCCGGGAAGTGTGGAGGGGACAGAAGCAGCACCTTTGTGGCCTCTGAATATGACATCATTATCTAGTCAATTATGTTAACTATGTACACAGCCTGGAAGACCCTGCCCCGGGGCTGCTGCCGCCCCCCGCACGCACACCCTCTCTCCTTCCGCTTCCTGGCCTCTCCTGAGTATCCGTTCTTCCTCCTGTCTCAGCCCAAACCGCTGTCCTCACGCCAGTGACCTCGGAGGCGCCCCCAGAAGCAATGGCAGCGCTTTTCCTGTCACCGCCTCCCTCTCGGCATCGAGGCCCAGGTCTGGCTGGCTCACGGCTGCCCTCAGAGCCCAGCACTGAGCCTGGGACACAGCCGGCACCCATCGGAGAAGAGATGAGGAGGTGGCTGTTGCCGCTGGGGGTGGGCAGTGCCCACCTGGGCCTCGCAGCGGGAGGATTCTGCCAGGCTCCCCAGGCGGGCTGCGCTCCAAGCAGAGGGCGGGCCCGGCCCAGGGCCCGGGCCGTTGGATTTCACTAGCCCACGGCCTGGCTCCTCCATGCCCGAGCCGGGCGCCCCGGGCACGTTGCTGGCCCTCTCTGTGCCTCAGTTTGCTCTCAGCAAAATGGAGGCGCTGGCTGGGGCCTCTCGGGGTTGCTGCGTGCGGGGTCCGCGCATCCCGCCCGGAAGGCGTGCACACAGTCGGCGCTGGATAAATGCTGGCGGAGCTGCGGCGGGCCCGGGGAAAGGGTTAAAGCCAGGCGCTTTTTAATTGTCAAATGACTGCGGGCGATTAGCGCTGGCAGCTTCCTCAATAATCGCTCTTCGCTGTACCTGCTGGGAGCTTAATTAAAAAACAAAGAGGCTCAATTTAAAGGCCATTACTATGCTAATGCAGCCGGGCGGGCGGTGATTAAGCGGCTCCGGTGGGCTGCGGGCGGCTGGGGCGGGGCGCGGGGCGATCAGTTACCCACTAAACGGAGCGGCCGGCGCGGAGGCCCGTGAGCTGCGGTGCGCGGTGGTGCCCGGCCTGGGCCCCGCACCCTGACCCGCCCCATTGGCCCCTCACCCGCCCCCAGGCGGCCAGGGCCTCAGACCAGAGACCCAGGGAGCTAGGTGGTCTCCCAGCGCCTCTGCTGACTCCCTAGCAAAGGGTCTGGCCGCGGCTAGGAAATAAATGCCTCCCACACCTGCAAGCGCTCCTCCACCAGCATGTCCCCTCCCGCCTCCCACCAGGTGGAGTCCTGCTGAGGCCGCGCACCCACTCCTCAGGTTAATCTCAGGCCCCTCACCTGGGGCACGTGTCCTGCCCTCACACTGTGGCCCTGTCCGTGCAAAGGCGGCTGGATGGGAGCAGGTCTCCGGCTCCCAGACCACTAGGGCATTTGCTCCCCTGTCCCCGGCCACCTTCGGAACCACCAGGAAGGCAGGACAGCGTGCTGGTTGGTTACCAGGCAGGCTGACCTGGGATGGGACCCGGGCCCCGCCTCCCCGCTAGGTGACCTTCCTAAGGAAGGGACTCCTACCTCCCAGAGTGGTCATGGGGCATCGGTGGGGCCCCTACATGTGGAAGCTCTGAGCACTGGGCTGGGCTGGTTCCTGTGCATTTGACATTTAGTAGGAATGTGTGCGGGGATGGGGTCCAGACACTTGACAGCCCAAGCACAGGTATGATTGTGTTGGGGGTGGGGGGATTAACCCAGAACTCATGAGAGAGACTGGGCAGTGAGGCCCTCACAGTGACCAGGCTAACAAAGTTAATGTGGTCTCTGGCTGCATTAAGAGGAGTATAGGGTGGGGAATAAGGGAGGAGACGGCTCTTCCTGGCACTGGAGGACTGGGTTGCTGGGTGCCGTGCTTGAAGGGCTGTTTGGACAAACTCAGATTTGTGACTAGAGTGTGAGAAACAGCCACCAGAATCTGGAGGGTTTCACCAGGAGAAGGAGGTGACAGCTCAGTGCCTTTGAGTCTCCGAAGGGCAAGCAGGACACTTAGTGTGGATATGGTTTTTACCCTGAGTATGTTTTCATTGGCTGCCTGGTACATTGTTGCAATCATACACTTTAGTCATTTTGTTGGTAACATTGAAAACCAACCTCCTGAGCCTGGGGTGGGGGGAAGGAAATTTAACTTGGTAAATTAACCAGTGTACGATACAACTGGCAACAGTGAAACTATCCATGGTAAAATGTGTCACTGGCTACAAATTAACCGCGGAGTCAGATCCTGATCTCAGTGAGATGCCATATGAGCACAAACCAGATGATAGAGCCAACCTTTATTAAATTTTTTCATGGAAAATAATTTATCTCAATGAAAATGATTTTAGTAAAATCAAAATAGAAAAAGTTGTAAATTATTTAACTACACCAGAAAGAAAATTGATCAGAAAAATTAAATTGCCTTAATGGAGTTTGTTCCAGAAAACACTTGCTCAAACGAAGTTTATCGGTGTAGTTATAACCCTAATTAAAACGCTGTGGACTGTGTACTGGGACTCCAGATTCCTTGGGGTCAGAATGGTGGGGCCAACATGTCAGCTTGGTCAGCTGCTCGGCTCTCCTTCTGAGACCTCCCTGTTTCTTACACTGAGGGGGGGAGTGTCCCTGTGTTGTCCTGTTCCCCACTGATGCCTCATTTCCTAGCAGCGCTAGGTCCGGGTGGATGTTGGATAAATGCTTAGGCTTACAGTAGAAACCTTAAAAGGCAGGTTCTGCTTCCAAGAAGAGGAATCATGGCATAAGATATGGCACAGAGCGAGTGCCTCATGGGTGCATGGATGTGTATGGCTGGCTGAGTGGCTATGTGAGTGGGTGAGTGGGTGGGTGGGTGGGTGGATGAGTAGATGGGAACAAAAGAAGCCTGCTCTACATCCATCCTCTTTAGCCCAAGTCCTCAAGTCTGACCAGTCTCCTTCTCATCAGTGCTCCCCGCTGAGTGACCCACTGTCTCCCTAACCCTGCTCATAGCCTCCACTTTTCTTCATGCCTTTGCTTTTCTCAACGTCTTCCTCCCAGATCATTTCTCTGCTTCTCTGCCCCTACACAGAGCCTGGACTCTGGAATCAGAGACACACAGGCACCCAGCCCAGCCTGGCCCAAGCCTTCCCCCATTCAATCCTTGGCATTCTTTGCAGCCCCCATCTCTAGGAAGTCTTCCCTGACTGCTGCCCTGCCCACCCCCGGGCCAATGTGCACCACGTCGGGCCCTGCCCTGGGCCCCTCAGCCCTTCCTGGGCACGTGGCTCTGGGCCTGGTCTACTCTGGCCAATCAGGACTGTGGAGAGAAATCCAAAGGCCTCTACATCTCATCTGCCACCTGTGTGATTGGGCCTTCGCCTCTGTAACCTTGGCACCCAGTGGCAGAGCAGGTCACGGGCCCAGCAGCTCTGAGCTGAGGGAGCAAGTGCAATCTCTCTGAGGGGTGGGCACAGAGGAGGAGGCTGAGGCAGCGGAAGGCGCCCTGCGCCCGGAGGTCCAGAAGCCAGGCAGCGAGGCAGGGAGAAGGAGCAGGGCTCCAGAGCCCAAGCCCCGCTTCCATCCCAGCTCTGACCACTTCCCTTGCCTGTGAAAAGAAGGTGGCAGTGCTGACCTATCAGGGGTCCTAAAGGGAGGAGTCCACGTACAAATAAGGCACAGGGCCGGGTGTGTAGGAAACACTCAATAAATCTTAGTAACAATAACAATAATAATGGCTGCTGGGTTTGGCAACTAGGAGCTGGTGACTCACTGAGGACGGGGGAGGGGAACCTGGGATCAGCTCGGAGGGGCTTGTTGAGCAGATGGGGAAGAGAAGGCTCGGACTGCGAGCCCAGCCCAGGGCCTGGCTCATGGTAGGTGCTTCGTGAGTGTTAGGAAGAGGAATGAATACACGAGCATCACATGAATTGAATTGGCCAGTGGTGGGCAGAAAAAAGGGCAGGGTGTCCACCCCGGGTGAGTGACATGTTGCAAGTGAGCCCTTACCCAGAGCTACCCGCCCTGCCTGCCTCTTGGCCCAGGTCTTCCCACAATTTTTCCTATCTGGAGGGCATGTGGGAGGCAGGCCAGAGGGATGTGATGGACCTTCTACCTGCTCTGCACCAGACAGTCTCTCCCTGATGTCACCAGGAGAGGACTGGTCCCCAGAGAAGTCCCGGTATCTCCACATGGAAGAGAGACCCCTGGGGCAGAGTCTGGATCTTATTCCACCACCAAGGACCTGAGCCCCGAAATTGCCAAGCCATGTGCCCGTAGCAACTCCCTGTGTAGGAATGTGTACGAGCGTGCGTGTGAGAGTGCACGCCTGGGTGTGTGTCTGTGTGGGTGCATATCTGTGTGCGTGTGTCCATCCTGGCAGCTCCCAAAGGTATCTCTGGCTTGTGCCTCTCTGAGCTACAGGGCTGTGGGAAGGCAGCTCGGATGGAATGTGTTCAGAACTGCAGTCTTCCAGGTCTCCCCGCCCCCACCCTGCCTCAGTCTCCACATTTCACGACAACTCGATCTGTCTGGTTGCTCAGGCCCCCAAATCTTGGGCTCACCCCTGCCTCCATCCTCATGTCCTCCCTGTCCCTGTCTTTCCAGATGCTTCCGGCCACCTCTCAGCACCTCCCCTGCTCTGTGCTGGTCTGAGCCAACATCATCTTTGGCCTGGTTTATTGAGACAGCCTCCCAAGCCCCCACCCCCATGCCCCCCACCACCACCACACAGCTGCCTGAGGTACCCTGTTAAAATGTCAGTCGGATCGCATCCCCCCTTTGCTCAAAGCCTCCCCTGGAGCCAAAGCCCACGGGATCTGCGCCTCCCTGGTCACTCACCTGCTGCCTCCTCTCCAGCCGCACAGAACTCCTTGTCGTTTCTCCAACACGCCCGACAAGCTCAGGCCTCTGGGCCTTTGCACTTGCCGTTCTGTCTGTGGAGAAGCGGGGACCCCTCCCCCGTGTCTCAGTAAGCCCCTGACTGTCCTTTGTATGGTCACCCCCCTGGCACCCCCATCGCTCTTCCCTGCCTCGTTTGTCTTCATCGCATTGTCACTTTCTGTTACACTCTGTGTACCGCTGATGTGTCTATTTGCTGTCAGTTCCCGGGTCCAATAGAATGGAAGGGAGGGGGCGGTTGGGGACTATCCAGTTAGGGCTCCCTGCTGTCCCCCCAGCCTCCAGACAGTGCCTGGCACAGTAGTAGGCGCTAAATCAATACGTGTGGGGTCACCCAGTGTGTGTGCCCCGGGCTCCTAGCTGTGCCCGTCGTTCCGGGCCGGGCCCTGGCCGGGTGGTGACCTCCAGCCCTGGCTGGGGGCTCCCCACAGCGCCCGGCCCAGATCAAAGGGCCGGGGAGCCAGCGGCCCGCACAGCTGGGCGTGCGCCCGGCAGGAGGCGCGGCAGGCCCGGCCCCGGCGCGGCGGAGGCTGCGGAGAGGCCCTGCGAGGCCCGCGCGCCCCCGGCCGCCGCTCCGAGCGCCGGGCCGCGCCGCGCATTCCAGCCGCGTGATTGACGCGCGCACCGGGGCCCCCGCCTGCGGCTCCTGCCGCCGCCGCCGCCGCCGCATCAAAGCAGATGTTTGCAGCTGGTTTGAGTTGGATCCCCATCAACAGGCTCCTTTTTGTCTCAAAATAAAAAACAGCTACGCCCGGAATGATAGGGACGCGGCAGGCACGTGGGGAAGATGTCAGGGAGGTGGGAGGGAGGGCTCGCCCCCACCAGCGTCTACCAGGGACGGGCCAATTCCAGCAGCAGCAAGACCCCCACGGGGGTCTAGGGTCCTGTCCCCGCACTCCAGCTCGTCACCCCTCACCAGGCACCCTCAGGGACCTCCGGGTCCCAGGCACCCGAATGGCGTGAGCCACCACAGTGAGCACTCAGGGCCTGTGACCCACCACCAGCCAGGGGAGGCGGCCTGGCACCCAGAGGGCAAACACATCATCGTGGTCACCCGGAAGGTGGCGCACGTGGGGCCCAGTTTTCAGGCGGGAAAACAGGTTCAGAAAGACAGCAAGTAGGTGGCGGAGCCGAACTGCGTGTCGTGTTATCTTTTCCAGGAAGTCCCCAGCTCTCCTCCAGGGCGACCTTCCCGTGGCTCCCAGCCTCTGAGCACACCCCATCAAAGCACACGGCGTGCCGCGCCGGCTCTGTGGGCCGGCCTTTGGTCGTTCTCTGTTCCCTAAGCACCTTTTTTTTTGATGACTTGGGTGCATTTTATGGGCTTTCTTTCAGAATGTTCCTCAGACAACGTGCACGCGCCTGGCTCGCTCACAGCCAGCCCACCTGGGTGCTTGGGGGTGAATGTGAGAAGGGGTAGCCCATGGGGACAGAGGGGCTTTGGTTCCACACGCCAAGCCTGGTGGTCCCATGGAGGGGGTGTTTCCAGAGACACTGGGACTTGGCCCTGGAGAAAGTCTCACAGAAGCCCACACCTCAGAGGGACAGACAGACAGACAGGGAGAGCACAGACCCTACGATGTGATCAGGGGCTTCAGACTGAAGTTAGAGGTGAGGAAGGGAAGGTTCTGGCCCCTGTGCCCAGGCACCGTGATGAGAGAGAGACTGGGGAGGGAGAGGGAGCCTCTACTGGCCACGATGCCCTGTGTGCCAGGCACTGGGCCAGACCTCACGTAGGTGAAACCTCACTGGGTTGTCCCTCACCAGCTGAAGGACGGTTCAGTACCTACGGTTTACAAAAGGGGAAAATGAGGATCAAAGACGGGGTGTGACTGACCCCAGGCCACACAGCTGGTGCTAGAAAGCCACACCTCTGAGGATGCAGGTGGAGGGCTGACAAGAGAGCTCCCGAATGAGAAGGAAGGGACACGGGACAGAGGGTCTGAATGGCACTTCTTCGGCCAAGTGTCCAGGTCTGGCCCAGTCTCCTATGGTTGGGGGGCCGCTTAGTACCAACATGGCACCCCAGGGCGTTCCCTGGGTGCTAGGAATGAGGACGCTGTTGAGGGGCTGCTATAGGAGCCCCAGACCGACAGAAGGCCCCCATAGAACTTTGTTGATCAAAAGTTAGGGCACTGCACTGCAGGTTGTATAGTTGTGAAGGGGGTGGGGACAGGCGAGACTGATTTCACTTATCACCTGATGACCTTCTCAGACCCTGCCCCCCAAATCCCAAAGTATTCCTACCTGGCTGCCCATTCCATTTCTCATGAGGTTGTTCATTCACTCAACAAACACCGCTAACCACCTGCTCAATGCCAGAGCCCAGGGAGGTGGGAGTGAATTAGACCCAGCTCCTGATTCCTCGGTCAATGGAGGCTTCAGACATGCAAATATCTGGGTTGGTGGGCCTCAGGGAAGGCTTCACAGGGGAGGTGAGGAGTGGGGTCTGGAAGGACAGTTCAAACAAGAAGCAAAGGAAAGGGAGAGAGAGAAAACAAGCCTGGGGAGCAGATGGATTTGAAGTGTTAAGGAGTCGGAAGGGACTTGCTGTGTTCAGGAGCAATGAGAAGCATGGCCGCGGAGGCAGACGCACTGAGGCTGGGTGATGGGGGTGGGGGCCCTTGAGTGCCGCTTGTGGATGTTTGGGCATATCCTCAACTGCTGCACTTCTTGGACTGAGAATCCAGAGGGGCTTCATAAACTGTAAAGTGCAGTGACAGGGTGTGGGAATGGCAGAGGAGCCTCCACTCAGCAAGGATGGTGAAACAGGTGTTACAAGTCCTGGAGAGCTGATGGCAGTGACCATGATTCCCAGTTATTTAGCCCATCTCATGGGCCTGGCCTTTATCCCCATTGGACATAGGGGGGCACTGAGGCTCAGAGAGGAGAAAGGACTTGTGGAAGGTTCCAGTGCTAGGACTCCTGGCCCGATGCTGGTGCTGTGTGAACTCCCACATCTGGACATGAAGACCCTGGAGGAGAGGCTGGAGCTCCCCCCCCCCCCCAGGGCGTTAGGAAGCTCATTTTATCAGGGGTCAAAGGATCAGCCTTGCTGTATGCATGTCTGCCATCCTCAGTGGTTTTAGAGAAATGCAGTAATCAGATTTGTAATCCATGTTCAAATGCTCCAGAAAACAATGGTTTCAGGGTTTGTTTATTAGCTCTATGAGTTTCATAAATTGAGCATTAAAACAAATAAACCACCAAAAACTCAAGAGATGGAAATGTGATCTCATAGCCTGGGACTCCTCAAGGAAAGGACGTCCCTAAAAAGGGACTTCCTTGTTCCGGAACCATGGATGTTCGCGAGAGGAAGATACAGGGTTTGGTTTAAGAAAAACCCCAGCACTCAGCCGCACCTCTGAGGCTGATGCCGAGAAGGGAGAACTCAGGGTGAATCAGGCCCCGGCCCCAGGACGTTCAGAGCCATGAGGGCAGACAGATGTGGGTGTGATGCCCAGTGACAGCAAAGCAGCACCTGGATGCACAGAGCAGGGAGGGAGCATATGGGGACGCTGCCCTGTGACCTTGAACAAGCAACCCGCCCTCTGCACCCTGGTGTGTAAAATGGGGAGGGAAGCAGCGTCTTCCTTTCAGGGTTCTGGATTTAATGAGGTGATGAGAAGTGATCACTGAGCTTTATGAGTGCTCAGTATTGTTCATGAGACACACGGAGAACTGAGCCAGGAGCGCTCTGTCCAGCTCAGAGCAGAGAGAAGCTAGAAGGACTGCCCTAGAACCCAGGGTGGTCCTGAGAGGGCGGCATGGTGGTTGTAAAGCCAGTGTCAGGGCAGCTGCGCCCAGGGATCTTGGAGACTCCTGTACGAGTGATCAGCAAAGGCGTGTGGGACACACGTGGGACAAGAGAAGGGCAGGCCGCAGCCTTTGGCGCTGTGCTGGCTCTCACAACAACCCCGTAGGTAGGTGCCATCCATCCCACTTTCCAGATGAAGAAATTGAGACTCGGGTGTTAAAGGTCTTGACCAAAGTCACGCAGTGCAAAGGTACTGGAGCCAGGATGGAACCCCCGGCTGCCTGCTCCAGCGCCCCACCCTCCCCCATCCCACGTACTGCCCCCTGCCAGGTGGCAGTGTCTCCCCAGGGAAGGTGGATGGGGCTCCCACCAGACCAGGTTGGGGTGGGGACTGCCTTGTCCTGCGTCACAGGCACACTAGGACTGTACTGGTAGGTTTTGTAGTCGTTCAGCAAACATTGATTGCTCACCTCGGTGTGTGCGTGGCCCTGTGTTCACAGCGCTGACACAGAGGTGAGCAAGATGGACCTGGAAATGCATGGAGTCCTTAGTGTACGTACTACAATGTGGATGGAGGCGTGAGGATGGAGAACTCAGGGACGCATCTAAGACTGGAGAGGAGAAGGGGGGCTTCCTGGAGGAAGGGAGGCCCAAGCCAGATCCCTCCAGATCAGCAGGTGTTTTGGGGGCAGAGGTTGGGAGTGGGGGTGGTGGTCTGGGCAGTAGGGACGTGTGAGGAAAGCCTTGGCCGTTTACATGAACAATGGCAGAGTAGGACTGTGTGGGTGACCGGCAAGCCTACATGCCTGTGATGTGGCCACAGAGCTGCCCTCTAGATTTGGAGTTTCTGGGCTTGGGGAGGAGCCGGACAGGGGCATTGGTACCAAGAGGGATCTAGCAGGGAATCCACGGCCTCCTCACTGCACCCCACCATGCCCTGACCCCAGGGCCTGCCCCACCCCTGCCTCCTAGCCCCAGGGGCATCCCCATCTGGAATCCCCAGCACAGTTCTGGACAATGGGGACTATTGCCCCCATCTTGCAGATGAGGAAACTGAGGCTCTGGCTTGCCCAAGGTCACAAAGCCAGTGATTGGCCGAGTCAGGATTGAGATCAGCATCTGGCCTAACCCAGGGCCTGTGGTGCCGTTCTGAGCCTTTCACAGCAGGCCCCAGAGCTGCTGGGGGCAGGCGGGGAAGGGGCAGGGAGGCCGCGAGTCTGTCCTCACAGCCCACCGTGCAGCCCTGCCTCTCTGGGCAGTGTTCTGCTGCAGAGGCCTGCCCCCCGGCCTCACAGAGCCTGCCCTGCCCACTGACCTCTCCCCCTGTGCTCACAACTCACTGCGTCTTCACACTGAGAAGCAGCTAGTGCCGTTGAGCCCGTTGTACAGGTAAGTATGCTGAGGCTCAGAGGGAGGAAACTGCTGGCCCAGTCGCCAGCGGGAAGTGGTGGCATCAGGCACTGAACCTGAGTCCATGGATGCCAGTGCCACTCGCCAGTGGCCGGGCCTGCTTCTCAGTGTTGGCTTCCGCCCATCCCTCCGTGGTGGGAAGGACTGAGAGAAGAGTAGGGGCTCACAGCGAGGAGGGGACCCCGCTACTGGGGCCCCAGCCCCTCCCATGCTCGCCCTTAGCAGCTCTCACCCCTGCACGGTAGACAAAGGCACCCTATAATTGGGAGCGAGTATTTCATGCGTCCCCCCTGATGTTTTATGGGGAGGAGAGATGCTCGGAGACCGAAGGGATGGCACATCCCGTTTATAAAGTGCGCGCGGCTTGCTTTATTTCGCGAGTTTTTGCAATCTAGATAACAGATGATGCCCCGAGTGACTGGAGCTGCCTCCGTAATGGCGGCGCTGAGCCTTTGGAGAAGTATTAATAATAGATTGTGTTGATGAGTTTGGAGAAAGTAGCAATCGACCCCCTGCTGCCAAGGCATTAGTGTGGCTGTTCCGAATGCAGCTTGCGCAGTGGCGGCCCCGGCGCCGGCAAATGCGGGTCACCCACCCTGCTGCCCTTCCCCCAGCCTAAGAAGACCTCCTCTGGGGAGCAGCCCATGGGGTGCTGACCCCCGCGCCCCTGGCACAGAGATACCGCCAGTGCCTGTCCACTCCCGGGCCTGAGGCCAAGCTGCAGACCTCAGGGAGTCCCCGTGCTCAGGACACAGAGCCTGGGAATGGGGGGAGGGGCGGGGCGGCAGGTTCTGCGTGCCCAGCATCGTCCCTGGCCCATTGGCAGAGCTGGATGGGGCCTCGGCCGGAGGCTGCCGTGGGCAGTTAGGTAGGTTGTACCCTGAACGAAGGTATCCAGCCAGTGGGCCACATCGGAGCCCAAATCCAGCTCTGTTCCCCTCGCAAAGTCGTGAGTGGGGTGGGCTGATAGGAGGGGTCTTCCTGCCTGGGGCAGGCAGCCTCCCCTGAGCTTCAGCCCACCCCAAACCTCCACTCACCTGCTTCACCCTCTCTGAGGCCTCCTGGGGGACCAGGTGGACCGAGGTCCTGCCTCATGGGACCCCCTTGGGAGCTGATGGGGGCCTGCCCTGTCACTCCAATGGGATCCTCAGCGAGTTCCATGTGCAGTATCACTGAACCCTGGCAACAGGGTTCAACGAGGGCGGTCCTGGTGGCACCCCCATTTTATAGTAGAGGGAAGTGAGGTCAGAGAAGGTCAGGTGAGCACAAAGGAGGTCACCCCTCCCCACTGCACCCCCAGACAGGGGCATCGAAGGCTACCCAGAGGAAGTGGCAGTGCGGTTGGGCATCGCAGGATACGTAGGAGCCTGCTGGGTAGCGTAGAATAGGGTGGCAGAGGTTGCTGGGGATGCCCCCCATTTGAGTGTCCTGGCCTGTGCCAGGGCAGGAGGCAGAGCTCAGCCAGGCCCGGTGCACCGCAGCCCACCAGCTCGCCGTGGGCGGTGCGGATGGCAGCCCCGGGAAGGGAGGCAGGCCGAGTGCCTCGCCTTTATGGCTGTTTCTGTTCCAGAGCCGATTAGCAGAGAATTGCAGCTGTAATCTGCGCCTGTGATGGCGGGCCATAAAGAGGGATGGGATGCGCACAGCGCTCCCAAGGTGGCGCCCACAGACGTGGCCCTGGAACGCGGGGAATGAAAAATGGTTTTAATTCCCTCCCAGCAGCAATCATTTGATTCTTCATAATTTTTTCCATCAAAGTGTTGTTGAGGCTGAGTTCCCACAGAGCAGGGCACGTGACCGGGATGGGGGGCTGGACAGATTGGACAGGAGGTGTGGGCAGAGGAGGGGCTGTGCTGCTCAGACCCTTCTGTAGGTGCTCAGGCCAAAGGCACCGAGCCCCCACCAGCTGCGTCTCCAGAGAGGGAAGGTGGATCCACTTGGTTCTGGAGCGGCTGGTCCAGGCGCAGTCAGCTCCATCATTTACTCCCCAGGTGACTGACTCCGCCTCTCAGTGCTTCCGTGTCCTAACCTCTAAACTGGGATCACTGTTCACGCCTGTCTCATAGGGTTGTTGCAAGTCTCAAATGTTTCCATAGGCAGTGTGCTCAGCACAGCCGCGGACGTGCCATACGTGCTCTGTATGCACATTCTCTTCATGGTGGAGATGCCTGAACTGATACAAGGGACACATCGGTGTCAGCCAAGCCCAGGGCCACGGAAAGAACAGGACAAAAGGCCAATGTGGTGGTGCTCTGGGGAGAGCTCAGGCTGACCCGCCAGGCACAGCCTGGTGGGGAGCAGAGAGGGTGAGATAAGAGGGCCAGACTCAGGGGCTTGGATGTTCTCCCAAGGGCACTAGGGAGCCACAGAGGAGTCTGGAGCGGGGAAGCAGCATGCTCAGGTGTGTGTTTGAGACAGAGCTCCCTGGCTCTCCTCCTGGAGGGTGAGGTGAAGGGTTGGAGGGGCCAGGAGCCCGGGGAGGGGCCTGGGACAGCCTTTCAGACAGGAGAGGAGGGCGCAGGCTGGGTGCTAAGTTGGACAGGGTGGCGATTGCTTGGATGTGGGCTGAGGGACAGGCAGGGAGGAGACAGAGGGGGTCTTGGAGTGAGGCTGGTGGACCTGTGGGCTGCCTGCCCTTGGCCTCAGGGCAGGGGCCCACCTAGTCCGGCCGGAAGGTTGAGGCTGACCCTGCACTCTGCCCTCTAGCGGCCACTGGGTCTCTGAGCGGGAAGGGCCCTGAGCAGATGAAGCACCTGTGGGCAGGTGCCCGGAGCCCACCCACCCTGAGGCCACCGGGGCCTGAAGAGCAGGGCTGCAGGACCCTCCCGTGTCCGGCTCTGTGCCCAGGGAGGGACGGGACCCCTGAGCCCAGCTAACGCGCCCACTCCGTGCACCTGCAGGCTCTTCGCGGCCAAGTGCAGCGGCTGCATGGAGAAGATCGCCCCCACTGAGTTCGTGATGCGGGCGCTGGAGTGCGTGTACCACCTCGGCTGCTTCTGCTGCTGCGTGTGCGAGCGGCAGCTGCGCAAGGGCGACGAGTTTGTGCTCAAGGAGGGCCAGCTGCTCTGCAAGGGCGACTATGAGAAGGAGAAGGACCTGCTCAGCTCCGTGAGCCCCGACGAGTCCGACTCCGGTGAGCCCTGGCTGCAGCTGCGGGGAGGGCCAAGGTGCAGTGGAGCAGCCTGCTCACCAACCCAGCGCCATGCACTGCCCCTGCATGCACACAGACACTCATGTGGTCACGTGCACACAGACACTCATGTGGTCACGTGCACACAAACAGTCATGTGCTCACCCCCCACAGGCCCACAGATGCACCTGCGGACACCGAGACACACACACCTGCGCTTGTGGTCACTGATGTGCACACACACAGCACATAAAACGCACATGTGGGTCCTCATGCAGGGAATGTGGCCCATGGACATGTGTAGCCATGTGCTCACATGCTCAGGCATGCAAAAACTCACACCCAGGTGTGCAAAGGCACACATGCAAGTGCACACATGACCCAGCACACACATGCCGTAAGCACTGCTGCACATGACTAGCCACATGCTCACTTGCACCGTGGTTTGCACATGCGCGTGCACATACTCCCTGCTTTCTGGCCCCCCACTCTCACCCTCTTTTCCTTGTCCTGGCCCCCAGCAGGCCACAGCACCATAGGTCTCTGCCCGCACCAGGTCTGTAGGCTGTTGATGTCTGAGAGGCAGGGATCTGATGCGTCCTCATGCCATTGGCCCCTGACGCCTTCAGCAGTGGGGGGCAGCAGCCCTGAGCTGTTGTTTCCCAGCTGGGTGCAGGGCCTGGTAGAGGGAAAGACCCCATTTCCCAGGATGAAGCCACCTCTCTATGCTGCTCTGACCCCCAAAGACTATGGCAGCTTGGAGCCCTCCTGGCAGGAAGTGCAGGGCCAGCCAGGAATGAGTCTTCAGGCAGGAAAGGCCAGGGAGGTGGCTGGCACCTGGTCACTAATGGGGGTGGAGGGAAGGAGTGAGTAGGGAGTGTGGAGAGATGGCCTAGTTGGTGCTGGGCCCTTGGGATTACCTAGAGCCTGTGGTCACAGCATCTGCCAGGGGCCGTGGTGGCAGTGAGCGCCCATCCATCTGTCCCTCTGTCCATTCCTGGGCAGGGCACTGCCGTGGCCAGGCCCATGGCTGTGTGGACTCCCGAGGGAGAGCGGAGGCTGGCCAGGTGCCCTTGGCCACTCATACCAGGCCTAGGAAGGGGCCTCGGAGCGGGGAGACAGCCCCATCCTCTGAGGAAGAGGCTCTGGAGAGGGGAGGCCAGTGCAGACACAGAGCAGCAGGAGGCCCCTGACTAGGGGAGGCTCTATGGCCCATTGAGGGTGGCATCTCTGAGACCCACCACTTGGGGGCATGGAGGTGGCCAGCTGTATGTGGTGTGTGTGGGTGTGCATCTGGGTGAGTACACATGCTTCTGGATGCACGTGTGTGCTTGCCTGTTCAGGCGCATGCATGCCTGGCCGTCCCTACCTGTGAGCGTGCGTGCACCTGTGTGTGTGAATACCCTGTGAGCTGCATGTGCTGAGGCCTGGATGGGCCTGCGTGCCAGTCTGCGTGTGCAAGCACCAGTGTGTTTGAGATGGTCATGAGTACTCCCGTGTGAGAACGTCTGGAGTGGGGTCTTTGCCTGCCAATATTAGTCCCTGGAAGCTTCAAGGAAGAAGGCTCTCTGGGCCCTGGGGCCCGGCTGGCACTGGGCTAGTGCAGTGGGAACTGGTTTTCTCGAAGGTTGGCATTCTGGGTTGGGGTCTCCAGGGGGCCAGAGGCCAGCCATGGCAGGGGGCAGGGGTAGGAGGGGGCGAGATTGATCCCATCGGGCAGCAGAACAAGGCTGACGGACTGGGTTGTATCCCCCACAGTAAAGAGTGAGGACGAGGATGGAGACATGAAGCCAGCCAAGGGGCAGGGCAGCCAGAGCAAGGGCAGCGGGGATGACGGGAAGGACCCACGGAGGCCCAAGCGGCCCCGGACCATCCTCACCACGCAGCAACGGAGAGCCTTCAAGGCCTCCTTCGAGGTCTCCTCCAAGCCCTGCCGAAAGGTAAGGGGCACAGGCGGGGGGCGGGGGTGACCCACACCCACTGCTGTCCCAGCCGCCACCCTTCCACTCTTGCTAGGGTGGAGGCCATCCCTCCATCTCCCCACTCATTTATCAACGCCCCCAAACCCACGCGGTCCCGCTGCCACGCCCCCTCCAGGCGGGCCTGACCTGTCTCCCTGTCCCCTGGCAGGTCCGAGAGACACTGGCGGCAGAGACGGGCCTCAGTGTGCGCGTGGTCCAGGTCTGGTTTCAGAACCAAAGAGCAAAGGTGAGAGGCCACTGCCACCTCTGCTGGGTGGGGGTGGGGCCAGCAGAAGACACCGGTGGGCGGGGACTGGCACGAGCCCTGTCTTCCGCAGATGAAGAAGTTGGCCCGGCGACACCAGCAGCAGCAGGAGCAGCAGAATTCTCAGCGGCTGGGCCAAGGTGAGACAGGGCTGGGGGGCCCCTGCTCAGTTGCTTCCAACCCGCCTCCCAAGAGACCTTCCGCCAAGGCGACTGAAGCTTGAGGAGCTTCTGCCTCGGAACCAGTTGAGATCAATAAAAGTAGGGAGGTGTGAGGCAGCCCCCATGGAGCACAGGAGGAGAGGTGGCCGGGTGGGCAGCCCGGAGGGGTGGCAGGCAGAGCGGCCATTGTCTGCTCACGGTCACGGAGCGCCAGGCACTGTTCTCATGGTTCGACACTCCCCCTGTCATTTAGTTCTCTCAGATCCCCATGGGGCATTGTCATGTCCCATTTCACAGAGGAGGAGACTGAGGCTCAGTGAGACTAGGACCTGTGGTGATCACTCAGCTCGTAAGCGGCAAAGCTGGGCCTCTGCCCACTGTGTGTGGCTCCCGGGCTGTGTGTGCTTCGACCGTGGCCCTCCCCCCACTGCCCCTAACAGGATGCAGGGGAGTCTCCAGAGAAATCGCCGGAGAAGTGTGCAGGCTGTTCAGGGGTCAGGGTGGGCTCCTAATGGATGGTGAGGGGCCAGTCCAAGGGGCACCCCCCCAACACTGAGCTTTGCCAAAATGCTCTTTCCACATCTCGGGCCAGGACATTGGGCCTCCAAGGCCTTGGGGAGAGAGCACAGGGAACTCTGGGATTGCTGACGGTGCGGGTGGGGCAGATGCCCTTCTACTCAGGGCTCTGGGGGCCAGGCCAGTGTTCAGGCCAAACCCAGGACTTCAAGGCCGTGGCCTTGGAGCCTGGTTCCTTCTTCCTTTCTCCCCCCTCTGTGCCCTCTCCCCACACAGCCCAGCTCCCTACAGCTGCAGCCCCTGCCTCAGGTCAGCCAGCTCCCACGCCGTGTCGCCCCTGAGGCTGTCCCACGGTCCCCTTGAGCTCATCACGGCCCTCCTATACTTCCACGTTGCTGCCCCTGCCACCATAGGCCCACAACACCCCCTGCACCTCCCCGACCTGGTCTCGGCAGATGTTACCAGCCCCTCCCAGGGCCACACTGGAAGCCCAGGAGTCACCTCTGACCCCTTCTGTCCCACAGGCACTTCATCTGCTCGGTGGCCAAGTCCTGTGGTAGTTTCCCCGCCTGTGCATGTTCTCTAGCTGTTCTCTCCCCAATCCCGCTTGATAGGGACCCAGCCCCTCCGCCTAACTTCCTCCTCCCACTGCCCCCCCCACTACAGCCTCAGGAGGAGCCCCCACTCAGCTGGACCCCCACCCACCATCTCAACTCATTCCTCCCACGCCGGCCTTCCCTCGGGCCCCATGGGCGGGGCTCCCTGGAGGGGTGGGCAAGCTGCAGTCACATGGGGGTGGGGCCGCTTCCTCCAGGAAGCCTTCCCGGGTCTCTTTGGCCTGGGCTTGGGGCCCAGCTTGGTGCTCCCTGTATAGGGCGCTCACCGCATCCCCGCACTGACGCACTGCTGCCGGCTTAGGGGGTCTGTCTCCCGTGGGCGTGAGCCCCTGGAGGGCCCGGCCTTTGGAGGATGGGGGTGGGGCAGGGGAGCGCTCTGACTCTACACGGTTCTTAGGAGGAGCTGCAGTGGGGTGCCTGGGGAAGGTGGGGGTCGGCTACCTGGGCCCAGGACAGCCACAGCGACCCCAGTCGTGGCGTGGGGGGCCCAGAGGAGGTCTGAGGGACTGGACGGGTTCAAGGGCACAGAGGTCTGTGGGGGCTGCTGGACGGGGCGGGCAGGGCCGGGCGGTGAACGCCCGCTCCGCCCGCAGAGGTCCTGTCAAGCCGCATGGAGGGCATGATGGCCTCCTACACGCCGCTGGCCCCGCCGCAGCAGCAAATCGTGGCCATGGAGCAAAGCCCCTACGGCAGCAGCGACCCCTTCCAGCAGGGCCTCACGCCACCCCAAATGCCAGGTGACCACATGAACCCCTATGGTAAGCCGCCCCTCCCCCTGCCCGCCCCAGCACCACCCCCGCCCCCTGCCTGGCCCAGCAGGCCTGGGGCCCAGTCAGCCACCTCTCACCCCCAGAGCCAACATGGCCTGTGAGCCAGGAGGCAGGAAGGGGACACCCTCAGACCCTTCCCCTGGCCCCCGGGCCCCTCAGGTCAGCCTCTGCCGGCAGGTCTTTCCCTCCCTCCCTCACCTCCAGCCACACAGCCTGTAGGGCCGACAGGGCCCCCAGGAGCCTCAGCCTGCACCCCAGAACTGACGTCCCCTCTGCCCCCCCAGGGAATGACTCCATCTTCCACGACATTGACAGCGATACCTCCTTAACCAGCCTCAGTGACTGCTTCCTCGGCTCCTCAGACGTGGGCTCCCTGCAGGCCCGCGTGGGGAACCCCATCGACCGGCTCTACTCCATGCAGAGTTCCTACTTCGCCTCCTGAGAGCCAGCCGGGCCATACGGACGCTTTGGCAAGGGTCCTGGGGTAGGACCAAGGTCCGCAGCAGCCAACCTCGCCACCCCCAGCCCTGCCGCCCGCACAGACTCTACAGACAGCCATACGGTGCCCTCCCCTCGGCCAGCCAGGCCCGGCCACAGTGCCCGCTGGGCCCAGCCGGACAGGCAGACGGGGCACAGCCTGGGCAGGGGCTGTGTCCTGCTCACCCCCAGGGACCCCGAGTTCTTGGACAGCCACTCGCCTCCCAGCCCCACCTCGGCCTCCATTGCCTCTTTCTCCATCTCGTTTTTGGGAAGCTTAAATTCTCTCTATTTTTTTAACCGTCTTCTCTGTGTCCAGCCACCCTCATGGCGAATGCCCCCGGATGATGCTGCGCGCCGTGCCCGTGGCCGGCACGGTACCTGTACCCTGTGTGGGTGCCCACCTCCCTCACCTCCTTGGGCAGGCCCACTGGCTTAGGGTTACCCCACCCAGCCAGAGCCTGGGGCAGCAGGGGGAGAGCCTAGCAGATGTGCCAGGCCCCCCATGGCTCTGCCCCGAGGGGGAGTCCCAGGGGAAGGTAGACGGAGCCCAGGTGGACCCGAGGGGATGAGACACCCGTGCAGATGCACACACACTGAAAGGCATGTTCACGCAGACACGCACACAGTGATGCAGGGACAGTGAAGGAGACAGAGGCCTCTGCTGGGTAGCCCTGCCGTGTCATGAAGGGGAAAGAGGCCAGAGGGGGCAAGGCACCCCCTCTCCCAATAGCAATAGGAGAGGAAGGAGGAAGGGGACAGGCAGGGATCAGCTTGAAGCTGCTGGACTCAGACGTACCCAAGCCTTGGCCACATGGGGGCTCCCTAGGTGGGCAGGGCAGCCCCACACCCAACCAGCTCTGAGGGCAGAGACAGAGCCCCTCGACCCAGGCAGAGCTGGGCAAAATGGCATCAACTCCAGGCATAAGGGGACCTCTCGTTCACCCATGCCATCCTGTGCTTGGCTCCCGCCCAGGCCACCTCGGCCTCTCCTTGCATACCTCCTGTGACAAGGAGCCCACTGCTCCATGGGGCCCCAAGTCAGCCGCCCTTTTCTGCTGATTTTTACCTCCACCTTTTTCAGCCCGGAGTCCCCACTTCTCAAAGCCAGGCTTTTCCAGTTTCTCCAGTTCTTCCTCTTAAAACAGTGCCCCTAGCTGTGCTCCAGCTTTCCCTCTAAAGGTATGAAGCCGATATAACCCAATCTTCCCACAGACATCAGCCAGCCCCAGGGAACAGGCCCGTCACCTCCCACACTTTAGGTGCCCTGCCTCTGTTAATGTGGCCTGAGATCCAATGAATGGTTTAGGCCACATAACCTTGGAAACTCATCCTGTGCCTCTCACCCAAGGCATGTGGACCCTCGGGGCCTTTCCCTGTTTGGTGTTGGCCCATTAATCAGCCCACCTTGGATGGAGCAGTCCTACCGCAACCCCAGCCCAGTTTTTCCCCCTGCTGGAAGCCAGGTACACTGTCCCAGCCCCCTCCCCAATCCGCTCAGCTCTAACCTTGCCAAAGAGAAAGTGAGGTCGGGCTGATGGGCCCTGCTCTTGGTGACCCCTTGCTGGGCCCTGGAGGTCACTGTGTCCTTGGCCAGGTACTCACAGCCCTGCCTTTACTTCTAACTCGGAGCCCTGGGCCGCCACCCTGAGTCCTGCCCGTTCTGCCTTTGAGCAAATAGGACAATGGCTGACTCTCCGCCCTTGGGCCCCTCTGCGTGGGGAGACCGCAGTCCCTCCGCAGGGACCTGTGCCCCTCTCCCCACCCCTCCTGGCGCCAGGGGTCCAGCCTCAGCCTGCTCTTCCCCCAGGGCACCTGTCAGAGGCCATCAGGGCTCAACCCGCAGCCAGCCTGGCCCTTCGGGGCTCTTCTTGTTCCACAGGATCTCAGTTGATGCCCTTGTTCCGCGTTCCCTGTGCAGCCTCAGCCCTCCTGTGCCATCTGGTCCTGGACCACCACTGGTCCCTTTCTCCTTTCATGCTCACACGGCCCGAATCTCAGTGGGGCACCGGGGGTGGGCCCGGGTGGGCGCCCCAGCCCCCAGGAGGCCCGGCCTTCTCTCCTGGACGCCTTATGGAAGGAGCGTCAGGAATGGGTCGTCTAGTCCACGCTCTGTGTTGTGCGGCTGGGAAATCGGCCGGGCGAGGGGAGGGGGCCCTCCTGTCCCAGCCAGTCAGTGGCAGAGCTGGAGCTAAGAGGTGACTCCATGCTACCCCTCATCTTCCCTGCCTGGTGAATGACCTCAGGGTCAGAGGCGTCACCTGTCCAGGTCACTTGCCACCACTCCAGGACCTCACAAACCCAGAGTCCAGCCCAGGCTCCGCCCTCACCATTGTGCTGCCTCCTGCCAGGAGCTGGTACAGGGATACCCACTCGCATGACCCACAGACTGTCCAAGCTGGAAGGGACCTCACACCCTCAGCCGTGGCTAGGTACCTCCTTCACCGAGCCTGTGAGGCTGCTGCCCCCGGAGGTCTCTGAGACTCTCATGTCCATTCTGCCCCGCCCCGGACTGGGTGTGGGGGGAGCTAGGGGGACAAGGTGTCGGGCCTGCCCTTGAGGGGCTCTCTCCTAGAAGGAGACATACACACTGTGTCCCAGGCCTCGCTGAGGACCCATTTCTCAGATGAGCAACCCGATGCCCAGAGAAAGGAGGCTAGTGTCCAGGGTCACCCAGCAGAAGCGTGCGGAGCTAGCGGGTTCCCTGGGGTCAGGGGTGAGCGAGAGAAGCAGGCTCTTCCCGCGTCATGGGAGGAAGTGCAGCCTTGACTTGGGGGGGGGGGTGAGTAGCCAGGACCCCCCTTTTCTGGTGTGGGAAGTCCAAGGGAAAAGAGAAGTAAGGGTCTGGTCTCTGGAAGAGGCAGGAAGTGAGTGGCAGGTGGGCAGAGAGGAGACTGCTGGGGAAGTCGAGGCTCAGAAAGAAGGATGCAGCTGCGGCAGGTAACACAGCCGAGGAGGGCAGAGGAGGGGCAAGACGGTCCCCTGGTGCCCCCAGCCAGAGCCTCATCTGCCTGCTCCAGGGACAGAGGGACATGGTGGTACCAAGAGTCAGACGAGCCTGTAAGAGAAGGAAGGGGTCATGCAAGTGGGCTGGACATCTTGGGAGGCTTCTTGGAGGCGGCTGAGAGGGAGGGGTCCGGACGAGCAGGGCCCAGCACGGGGTGGGGGCAGCCGCCTCGCCCACCCATCTGGAGCTGGTGCCCCCCTCACATCGCACACAGGGAACCTCAGGGGGAGGGAGGACAGGCTGAGCCCTGCCTGGCCCAACCTGAGCGCTGGGCAGCAACCTGGGGTGAGGATCTCAGCTCCCATCTGGGAGAACCCACAGCTCTGTGGGGAAGGGGCGTCACGCTCACACACACGCACATGGACACACACTCACACCCAGACGCACACGGAGGCTCACAGACCCACACTCCCAGGCTCACACTGCCTGGGGACCGGGAGCAGCCCTCCAGCCTTTGGCCCCTGGGAGGTGCCATTTCCCATCAGCCCCTTGGCTGGTGGTCCCCTCCCCCCACTGGGGTTCCCAAGGGAACCCAGCCCCGCTGGGCGTGGGGACCGGGCCACTGGTCATCCCTCCGTTTTCTTTGTACAGACTCACTGCCCACCCGCCATCCCCAGACACATTTTATTTAATAACTTGTCATTGTTAAATTATTTATTAGCGTTTACCACATCACCACCCCCAACCCTGCCCTCCACTCTCACCTTCCGCCTCTTCCCACAAAAGCAGAAAATGGAAACAACAAAAATGAGACATCAGTATATTTGTAAATAAACCAACCTGTACACGCCTGTGGTGCCTCTCCTTGGGGGAGGGGGTCGCGCGGGGTCCGAGCCTGTTAGCACACTTCCCGAGGGCCACAAGGGACAGCAGGTCTAGGAGGACGGCTTGGGGTCCCCGGTCTTGCCCAACCCATTCTCTCGTCTCATTCTGGAACCCTCCTCTCCCCATCCTTGTCCTATCTCAACCCTGAGCCATCGCCATCCTCAAAACAAACACCCCACCCCCTCACCCACCCTATTCCCCAGCACTCATTCATCTATTCCGGGCCAGCTCCAGGCTGTGGCCAGGGCTTGGCTGTCCCTGCCTCAGCTGAGGTACACTAGGCCTTGTTACAGGGAGCCCCAGCCTCATCTGGAGGGGTGGGGCATCGTGTAAGGCTTCCTGGAGGAAGCTGCACGTCAGGAGGAGATCCAGAGCTACCTAGCGTGGCAGGGACTGGACCGGGAAGAGTGCGCCTGGCTTGTGCAAAACTTCCGAACAGGCAAAACCTGTGAAATCTCCTAAATTGCAAGAATAGCTACGTTTGGGGGCGGAGTCAGGACTAGACCACCCAGGGTCTTGCTACCAAGAGGCAAGTAGATCCAGTTAGGTCAGGGGGACTGGATGGAGGCAGGAGGTCACCTGGATTACCTTTCTCCCCTAGGTGAGAGGTGACAATGGCCTTGACTAGGGTGGTAACAGTGGGGAGAAAGAAGCAGAAAAATCCCTGAGGTTTTGGTGGGGTAGGGAAGTGAGAGGGGTTCCTGGGACACCCGTTTGAGGCTTGTGGAGCTGAGGGTCTCTGGGGGACATCCAAGAGGAACTGTCCCAGAGCTGGACTAGGCCTCAAAGGGACCAGAGGCTGAGCACCCAGGCGTTCAGCCACCAGGCGGGTGGTCACTGAGGCACAAGACGGGTGAGCTGGCCCAGGGGAATGTGACCTGGGACAGAAGCAGAGGCCCAATCCTGAGTCACCATGAGGACTTGGGATGGAACATGGCCGTGAGATCCGAGGGAGATAGTGGCCGAGGTTGTACCTCCGGGGGAGAGAGAGAGCATTTGTGTGTAAACAGCTCTGTGGGTCCATCTGCCGGGTATACCGCGCATGTCCGCAGGTCTCACGTGCTGGGTACAGCTAGGTCTACCCGCACGCTGCCTGGATCTGCATACGGACGTGTGTGCTTGGGGAGGATGTTTCTATACTCACATATGCACACACGGGGATGTCACTGCACGTCTCCATCTGTCTGTGCACCCGGGGGGGCTTCTGGGTCTCATGTCCACAGACCTGATGTCCTCAGTTCTCTCCCTCCCCCCACCCCTTGGGGGCTCCTTCTCAGCCTCCTGTCCCCACTCCAGCTGCGGGGATCAGGTGGAAGGCAGCCTGGGCTTGGCTCCCTCTGCCTGCCCGCACAGCGCCCCCTGGAGGCATGCCCCTCCCTGGAGCCTCTGGGTGATTCCGACGCGGGCCTCTGGGAATCTAGAGTTCGGGCCTTGCAGCTCATCCACCACACCCTGAGGGGCAGGTATTAAGGTCCCAAGTCTCCGAAGGGAAACCAGAGGCTCAGAAGGAGGAAGCGACTGTTTCAATACGACAAAACCAGCAAGGGGCAGTAGAACCAGAGTTCAAAACCATGTTTGGCTGCAAACCCATGGCCTTGCCACCACCCAGGTGGCTCCCCAAGCCCACACTCTCTGGCCCTGCCATGTTGTCCTCCAGGGTCAGGCCCAGGGACCTGGGGAGCAAGGAAATTCTCCCTTCCCTTCAGAGTGGCCTCGCTGAGGTTCAGGGAAATTAAGTCACTCCACCCACACTGCACAGCACAGAGGCTGGATTCAACTGGGTCTTCGTGTCCAAGCCCCAGGCCGTGTGGGAAGGACCTACAAGCTCCCTGAAGCCCCCAGCAGTGAGCTGCCAACTCTCTTGCCTACAGCCAAGGCTTAAAATCCTGTCACGAAAAAATGTGTGTGGTGGGGGGAGGGGAGAAGGGGAGGGGTTGTACTGATCCCTTGCTCCCCTGTCTCCTGCCTGTCTCCTCCTCCTAGCCCAGAAAGTGAAGTCATGGGAGGGGAAGGGAATGTAGGCTGAGACCCCGGACACGGGAGAGGGTGTAGGCAACTTCAACCAGGACCGACACTAGCCACGTTCCCACCGCTGCCAGTCCCAGACTGTCCCTGGACTTGGGCAATGCAGCTGACCTGCTGTCCAGTGGCCAGCCTGCTGGACAGTGAGGCAGGTGGCAGAGCGTCAGGAGGCTGCTGGGTGCCACTTGTCACCTCTGTTGGGGGGAGCAGCCCTTCCAGGAGACTGGCTGTGCACATGCGCTCTGCTGAGCCTTGTGCATCTCGTTCCTCCCAGGAGAGCCCACCGGCAGCCAGACTGCTGACTTCAGATGGCTCC
Source organism: Craseonycteris thonglongyai (assembly GCA_004027555.1). Classification (NCBI taxonomy): domain Eukaryota; kingdom Metazoa; phylum Chordata; class Mammalia; order Chiroptera; family Craseonycteridae; genus Craseonycteris; species Craseonycteris thonglongyai. The sequence continues at coordinate 75,168 of PVKE010000561.1, read as the reverse complement.
TCAGGCCCCTGAGTGTCCCTGGAGCCCGTGCCAGGCAGACCTTGTCCCCAGGCACTGATGGATGGACAGAGGGACTCTATGGCTTTGACTTCAGAGCAGCCCCTCGGGCTTGACTAGAGAATGGACATAGTCCCCCCTCCCCCATTGCTCATCTTTTTGTTCTTCATCCCTTGCAAAGCAGACCCCCCCCCCAAGCCCCGGGCATGCCTGGGCAGAGCATAAGAAGAGTGACAGGAGAGCCACAACGGACTCAGTGTGGGTGGGTGCTGGGGCTCGTCATTGGGGCTGGGGAAATCAAGGCACGAGCAAACAGCCGGAACAAATGATCAGAGATGGGCGCTGCAGGGACCACTGAGGCGGGCACACCAGCATGCACTCAGGTCCAAAGGCCAGAGGGGGCAGGAGGTGAGATCCTGGCACTGCCAGTGCCCAGGCTGCACATGCCAGTGGTCAGTCAGGCCCTTGGCAGTAGGAGGACACCTGACATACACTCCGTCCTCTGATTTGGCTGGGAATAAAGTCAGTACATTGTGAGACTTTAAATAATACAGAGGAGTATGTGCAACGTCCTTAAAGCGGAATTTTTTTTTCTTTTTTTTCTTTTTTTTTTTTTTTAATTTATTGTTAAATTTGATGAGGTTACATTGGTTGGTAACAATTAGACAATTTACAGATGTACAAGTCCACATCACATCATTCATGCATCGTATTATGTGCCCATCACTCAGTATCAGTTCCCCTTCCATCACCCCATATCTAGTGCCCACTCCCACCTCCCCCCACAACTGTCCCCCCGCTCCTCCCCCCTATCCTGGTAACCACCAAACCATTGAGTGTGTCCATAATGTAAAGCGGAATTTTTTAAAAAGTGTCTGCACCCACTTCCTAGATAAAGAAAATGTACATTTTTAAAAAAGATTTATTTTATTGTTTTCTTTTTGACAGAGACAGAGAGAAGGGGGAGGGCCCAGAGCAGTCTCCGTAGTTGTATGTCATCAGTCCTTGACATGGTTTCATTCCACACAGGTGGGCAGGGGCCGTGCAGGGCTGGAAACAGGCTGGGGACCTCCCGCATGGGAGGCACACCCCGTCATGCCAGGGGCCGAAGGTGGGTGGGGGTGGGGTGGGGTGGGCAAGAACCAAACTGGGGGCCTCTCACGTGGGAAACACATCCCAGTTCAGCATATGGGTCCGCACGGGCCGGGGCCGGGATTCGATCCTCGGTCCCCAGGACTGCAAAGCGAGAGCTTAACCCTCTGAGCCATCCCAGCTTCCTCAAGAAAATGTACATTTTCAATTTCTTGGAACCCTTGATGTGCCCACCATGGTCCCAGGGGCCTTTGTTTCTTTATTTGGAAAACTCTGGTCCAAATTAGAAAGGAAGTGAAGCACAGAAAGTCCTTAGCACAGAATCTGCAGGAATGGGCCCAGCGACAGCGTCCCTCCCGCATCTCCCTCCTGCTGAAGAACACCCAGACACCTTTGTATGGGCAGCACCCCACTTTCACTGCTCCTCTCTCTTCTCAGAGCCTGGGGTGCTTTGCTAAAATCCCCAAAATAGACCAGAAGCTCTTAGTAACTGTAGTTGGAACTTTGCTGCTAAGCCTGCAGTCACCAGTCAAGCCACAAGGTGGCGATCGGGAGTCAGGCAGGTGAGCGCCGAAGCGGCTGCTAGGCTGAGACCCGATGTCGGGATGACGGAGCCTTCCTATTACGGCCAGAGGGGGACGGGGAAGGAACGAAGGGATCCTCCTCGTCAGAGGCTTCTGGGCGCCAGGTACCGTTTGGACGCTTTATAGGGCTGATCCCGGGCATTCCTCATCACAGTCCTGAGCAGTAGGTGCGAGCATTCTCATTTTACAGAGCATGAAAGTAGGCTCAGAGATGTTAAGTAACCTGCCTGGGGCCACACAGCTAGGAAATGCCAGAGCTGGGGCAGTGACAGGGGCCCATGAAGAGAAAGATATAGGGAAGCCTTGCTTGGCTCGTCCTTCTCACGCTGGGCTGGGAGGCAGCTACTGTCACTACCCCCATTTTATTGATAAAGAAATGGAGGCTCGGGGAGGCTAAGAGCCTGGGGAGGCCGCTGACCCGCAGTGCCCTGGCTCCTGGGGAATCAGCGCTTCCTGAGCCCAGAGGGAGGACCACAATGGTGCATGGAGGACCGCTGAGCTCCTCCCAGCCCCCAGCCCTGCCTTGCCCAGCCCCCTTCTCCTCCACCCCTTCTTGAGGAAGGTCAGCAGTCTCAGGCCCCGACCAGGATCCAGGGCAGCCTCGCCTGCCCCAGGCACACGAGGGGACTCGCTCACCGGAGCAAGATCCAGGGCCACCTTCAGAGTGTTCTTGCCCCCGACGATGGAGAAGCTCCCCCTTGAGTCCAAGGAAGCTTCCAGGAGTTGTGTTGCCTTCCTTTTGAGGCTGGCAGACACCTGGGCCTCCCATGAGCTCAGGCAGTGGGAACTTGTCCCTACTAGAAGCCTCCATTGCCTGTGAGTGGTCCTAATGAAGCTGGGGCACCTTCTGGGATCACAAGTTACAGGGATGCTGGCTGCTCTGCTCCTTACCACAGGGGGGAGCCCTAGAGACCGAGGCCAATGCACAGACAAAGGTAAGAGGAAGAAAGGGACTCCACGAGGCAGCCCCAAGGCTTCTGTTTATGGAGGCATTAAAGGGCTAACAAATAAATGACTAATAAAGCCTTTTATTGCTTCGGCGAGTCTGAGTTAGGTCTCTGTCATGGAGCACCAGAGTCCTGACTGAAACCCACACCGTTTTAACAGGGTTATTGGGTGCATAAATGAGATAGGATTTTCAAGTTTCTGGCATAAAAATCAGTGTTTCAAAAAAAAAAGGTAGCTAGGACGATACTCAACAGAGCACCAAACCACCTCTGCACCTCCCCCAACTCTGGTTTTGCAATCACCCTCTTTGTTCATAGAAATCGTTTGTGAAAACTACCTAACGTGCACAGACCCTGAGCATTTAAGAGACATTGGGGAGTGGGTGGGGGGGGACTTTTTTCTGCAGATTTCATTACATTGGGTCTTGTCAGAGATTCCTGAGAATAAATGAAAATCATCATTGTTGGCGTAAAACACCCAAGGGGCAACTCATAGTCACTACATGAGCAGTTCCTGCCACCCAAGCTTGGTGGCCACAAGCACCTGCCTGGTGTGGGGTCCCCTCTGGTCCCACACACCCCTCAGGTTCACCCACAGCTGGAACTGGGAGCCTGTGCCCCAGGGCCAGGCAGTGGGGTACTTCATAAGCAACATAGAGTTCAGTTAAAAAACTGAATTACTGGGGCTGAGTTACGACTAATAAGCAAATAATCAGGTTACACCCATCACAAAAATGTCCACAGACAGAGGGATTGTGACAGGGGCAGAACACTGGAGTCATACTCTGCAAAGCACAGCGAAGCTGAAACTCTGGAAGAAGGGAACTCACTGCCATTGATCTTGCTGTGTATAAAATGCCCTGCCAACACGTAGTCATGATAATGACAATGATGATGACGACCAGGACAGTGATAATAGCACGTGTGCGTGTGTGTGTGTGTGTGTGTGTGCACACGCTAAGTGCCTCCAGGCATTATTTCATTTCGTTCTCATGCAAGTAGTATTATCCCCATTCTACAGATGAAGACACTGAGGCTCTGAAGCGTGAAGGAGTGTGTTCAAGGTCATAGAGATAGCGAATGGCAGATCCTGAGACTAGGCAGGTCACCAGCCTAGAAGGCAGGCCAGGACAGACAAGAAAAACCCAGAATTTTTTGCAACTCTGCCCGTCGGAGGGGTGGGGCGGGCTTCCCCAGACCAGGCTCCAAGCCAAGGGCTGCCTAAGAATGGCCGGAGGGAGGGAGGACTGCAGGGCTGAGAGGTGTGGCCCATCCTAAGCTGCTAGCCAGATACTGGCCAACTCTCGGCTCAGACACGCCAGGACAAGAGAAGGCAGGAGCACGGGAGGCTGAGGGCCAGAAAGCCACCCTGCCTCTCGTGCGAGGGCCAGCCCAGCCCGATCATAGACGGGATCTGTGTCTCACGTCACTGCCTTGTGCTCTCCGGAGGGGAAGGGCAGAGCTCAGAGTAGTCAGCCAAACTCACACGGGGGAAGAGAGTGGGTTCATTTACAAGGTTAAAGCCCCTCCCCGCTGCCTGGAGAGTCCGGGGCAGACACTGTGTACATGAGGAGCCTAGAAAGTTGATGAATGCCGGCTGGTCAACGGAAGAAGCAGGAAGAAGTGGGGGTCATCCATGGGGAGTCCAGATGGAGGAGCAGGTGCAGGAGCTGGGACCCCTGGGAGCCTGGCCATCCCCAACATTTCGGCTAATTCCTGATTCCCTAAAATTATATACTGTCCAATTTTATTTTTTTTTTTTTGAGCTTTACACAAGTGATCTCATAGTACACGTCATCTTCTGCTAGTTTCTTGTTTTACTCATATGGCTGCCAACATTCATCCACATTGTTGCACGGAGCCATTATCGTTGCCATATAACACTCGTGTACGAATTCTCCTGTTGCAGATACTTGGGCTTTTCCAGCTTCTCGCCAGAATGAACAATGCTGCCATGAATATCCATCTTCGTGGCTCCTAACGCATACGACCAGAGTTTTTCCGATACACTAACACGTAATATATGGTTATTGTATATCCTATATTGATATTAATATTTATATATTGTTAAGGTGACCAACCATCCTCCTTTAGGGAGGACAGTCCTCCTTTTGGAAGTTCTGTCCTCCCTCGAAAAGTGTCCTCCTAGCTGTCCTCCTTTTCCATATGTAATACGAGATGTCCTTTCTTTTCTTTCTTTTTTCTTTCTTTTGGTTGTTAAATTGATTGGGGTGACATTGATTGGCAACAATTAGATAGTTTCCGGATGTACAAGTTTACAGCACATCACCTATGCTTCACATTATGTGCTCACCACCCCGAATCTGCTGTCCTCCTTTTCATTGGAAAAAAGTTGGTCACCTTATTATTGTTAAACCACCCTTACATTCACGGTATAAACCCATTTGGGCAGAAATTTTTAATATTTTGCTGGATTAATTTTTCTATTATTCTTTCTTTCTTTTTTTTTTTTGTTTTTCTTTGTTAAAGATTTATTTTTTGTTTTGAGAGGTGAGAGACAGAGGGTGGGGGGAGGATCCCAGCGCAGTCTCCACAGTTGTACGTCATTAGTTATAACATAGTTTCAGTCCACACAGGTGAATGTGAGGTGACTCAGGGCAGGAACCAAGCTGGGGGCCTCCAGCATGGGAGGTGAGAGCCCTCGCCACCTTCTCAGAGGTTGCCAGTTACAACACAGCCCAGCACATGTGTGTGCAGGGCAGGGACCTGGCCGGGACCAGGCTTGGATCCCCAGACCTCGAGGTTGCAAGGCAAGCGCTCAACCTGTTGAGCTATTCCAGCACCCACTGTTATTCTTTCTTAATATTTGCCTCTAGCACATGGGTGAGGTTGTCCTAGTTTGGTAATGAGGTTACACTGATTTTTCAAAGTGAGCTGAAGAGTGTTTCCAATTTTCTATATTCTGGAAGACTTTGTAAACAATTTGAGTATCTGTTTTTTGAATATTTAAAGTCATCTGGACTTGATGTTTCTATGTGGAAATATTTTAGCTACCTAGTCAATTGTTTAATGGCTTTGGGACTATTCAGAATTTTTATTTCTTTTTTTTTCATATTTTATTTTATTTATTTTTTGTTGTCAAATTTATTGGGGTGACATTAATTGATATCAATTACACTGTTTCCAGGTGTACAATTCTACATTACATTGTCTATACATTGCATTATGTGCTCACCACCCAGAATCAGCTCACTTTCCATCACCCCAGAATTTTTATTTCTTCTTGAGTGAATTTTGATAAGTCGTGTTTCAAGGAATTTGTGTGTTTTGCCTATTTTTAAATTTATTAATATAAAGTTGTATAGGATAGTCTCTTTTCGATCTATGCTCTATCTGTAGCACTGTTTCCTTTCTCATTCTTTTTTTTTAATTTAATTTTATTGTTTTTGACACAGTGAGAAAGAGAGAGAGAGAAGTGGGAGGGCCCAGAGCAGTCTCCACAGTTGGACATCATTAGTTATAACATAGTTTCATTCCACACAGGTGGGTGCAGGACCACACAGGGTAGGAACTGGGCTGGGACCCTCCTGCATGGGAGGCACGCCCCAGGCAGGAGCCAAATCAGGGGCCTCTCACATGGGAAGCACACCCCAGTTCAGCATACGGGTCTGCACAGGCTGGGGCCGGGACTCGATCCTCAGACCCCAGGGCTGCAAGCTGAGCACTCAACCAGCTGAGCCATTTCCTCCTTTCTCATTCTCAATATTATTTGTTTATGCCTGAATTTTTTAAATTTTGCCAGATGTTTATCTATTTTATTAGTTTCAAAAAATCAGTTTGGGCTTTATTGATTCCCTCTACTGTATCTTCTTTTTATTTTATTAATGGCATCCTTTCTTCTACTTTCATTGAGTTCTGATGTACTTTTTCTAATTTTGCAAGTTGGATGCTAGCTCACTAATTGTCAGCCTTTCATTTTTTTAAATATAAGCATTTGGGGCTCTAAATTTTCCTCAAATGAGCACTTCTGCTGCTTTACAGAAGTCTTGATATGTAATATTTTCACTCAGCTCTAAGTACTTTAAAACTTTCCATTGTGATTATTTTTCTAATTTAACAACAGGAAAATCATTTTATTCATCATTTTGTCAATGAGTTTTAACGTACTTGCACTGTAAGTTACAGAAACATGATTTATATTTAATATACCAGTTGTCATAGTTTGTTGAGAACTACATGATCACTTTTTATAAATTTCCCATGTGTGCATAACAACACTTGTATTCTCTAATTGTTGGTTTCTGGGTTTTATCTACATCCATTTGTTCAAGTTTGTTAATTGTGTAGTTTAAATCTTCGATATCTTAATTTTGTCGTTACTTGAGATATCAATAACTGCAAAAGATGTGTTGAAATCTTCTGTAATAATCATGAATTTATCAAATTTTCTCTGTATTTCTATTCATTTGTGCTTTGCAAATTTTGAGGCTATTTTATTTATTAGTTGAACAGTTTTACCTTCCAGTGCACTAGTTTTATCGTTATTAGGAACTTTATCTCTTGCAATAACATTTAACTGAATGACTTTCTTTTTATACTAATAGAGCCACCCCCTTTTTCCTTTGGTTGGTATTTTTCTGATGTAAAATTTGAATACCTTTATTTTCAGCCTTTTGGTATCCCTCTGTTTTGGAAGTGGCTCTTGTAGACCACATAGCTAGATTTAAAAACTATTATATCTGATCATCTCTGTCTTTTAACTAGAGAGTTTAGCACATTTACATTTTTTAAAAATCAGTGATAAATTTTCACTTGTATCTGTGATCAAATTTGTGCTTCTTTTTGAAACATCCATCTTCTCCATGGTTTATGTTTCACCTTTCTTCCTTTTTTTTAAATTAAGGGATTTCACCCTTTTATTTTATTTTCCTCTACGTATTTCTTAGTTGCATACTCCTTTTCCATTATTTTGGTAATTATCCTTAAATTTTTATCTTTCAAATGTAAAGAAGTCTAAACTTAATAATTATCTTACCCTTCTCCCCTAATAATTTAAGAACCTTAAACCGTATTATTGCCAATCACCTCTTCCAACTTGATAACCAGTATTTGAGTTCTGCTCCCTTTTTTGCCCACAAAGTAGACATTATTATTTCTACTAATACTATTTTATAAGACAATTTTTGTTAGACTTACCAACAAGTTTACCACTCTTTACTCATCATTTCTTCCTGTATATCTGACTTTTCTTTTGGGATCATTGTCCTTCATTTTCCTTTAGTGAAAAACTGTGGTGAATTCCCTCAGTTTTTGTTCATGTCAAAATGACTAGTTTATTCTTATTCTCAAAAGATAGTGATACTGAATACACAAGTCTAAGTTGACAATTATTTTGTCTCGGTACTTTGAAGATATTTTCCCATTTCTTATGGATTTTTATTGTGGCTATGGCTAAGTCAACTATTAGCCTACCTGCCATTTTATTTTGTAACCAATTTCTTTTCTCTGGTTGCTTGGAAGATCTTCTCTTTATCTTTGGTTTTCTGCAAGTTTGTTACACTGTGTCCAGGTGTGGATTCGTGTCTTCTAATAAGTTCTGGAAAGTTCTCAGCCATTATCTCTTCAAATACTACCTGGGCTTGGCCCTTTCTTCTTCCTGTGGGTCGCAGTTGCATAGTAGACCTTGTCGTTCCTCCTCCCACACCTCTCAACCTCCTTTTCGTATGTTATATCTCCTTTGCTCTGTGTGTGGTATTCTGAGTAATTCCTTCAGACATATTTTTCAGTTCAGAATTTGTCTCTTCAGCTACATTCAATCTATTTAATTCATTTGATGAGATTTAATACCATCAATTATAATTTTCACTTATGAGTTATATTTGGTTTATTTTCTAAACTTCCTGGCCATTCTGGATAGGCTTTTATTCTGCATTCATTCATTGTGGTGTGATTCCACCTTTTATTTCTTTGAACATTTTATTCATGATTGTTTTATATTCTGTATTTAGTAATTCCAGTAGCCAAAGTATGTGTCTAAGGTGTCTAGATATACTATGAATTATATTGCTGACTCACTCATAGTACCTTGTTTCCTTGCGGTTTGATGATTGCTGGTTGTGAGCTCTCATTTTTTTGTTGAATTTAATCTGTGGGAATCCTGAGGTTCTAACCTGAAGGTGCATTCCTACTCGTGTGCATTTGCTCCTGCCAGGATTCAGGAACTGCTATTAGCCTGGGACTACTTTAACCACCTTTAAGAGCCCCTGTTCAATGCAGGAGCCTCACGTTCTCTCATCTTGCTTCTGCCCTAGACGGAATTTGCTTATCATGGTGCTTATTTCAACATTGAGCCTAAGTTTCCTGTTTACCTGTTAGCTACCACTCCATGCTTTAGTTTCGGTTTTCCATTGTCTTGTGTTTTTCTTGGCAGATGGTGTTTAGTTCTTAGCGGTTTTCCTTACTTTCTAAAAACAAACAAAAAAAAACCAAAAAAACCCCCCAGCAATGCATTAAAAATAACAGTTTATTTGCTTTGTTTTTTTAATTAATGCAGAATATATTTGAATTTTAGTGGGAGGGATTTTCAGAGCACTAGCTCACCATCTCACCAAAGTGGAAATCCCAGGATACTATTGTTATCCCCATTTTACAGATGAGGAAAAACTGAGGCTCAAAAACTTAGATGTCTTGCTCAAGAATACACAGCCAACCAGTGGCAGAGGCAAGGCTGGAACCATGCTGTCTGACTCCAGAGCCTGAGCCTGGGTGTTGATTCAGAGCTTTGCTGGTCTCCAAAGGAGAAGAACCCTGCTCCAGGGTTGCAGCCGTGCAGCATGTGGTACAGACCCAGGCCAACACTCTGCGATGAACCCAGAAGCTTCTGCTGGGGACACAGTGAGGAGACCCAGTCCAGCCCAGAGCGGGCAGGCCCCTGCCATCCAGCACCGCTACCCACTCAGCATGGCCCAGCCAGAGCCTGTACTGGGCATTGGGCCGCAGCTCCCACGCTGGGAAGGGAGCCAGCAGGCGCTTTCTGCACTCAGGTTTCCATGACAACCAGCCACCCTATGCAATTAGAAGCAAAAGCCATCGGCAGTGAGTGGAACATTCCTGAATCTTGAGTCCTCATTACAGGTAGGTCTTCTGCAGCCCTGGGGGCAGTGTGAGGGGAGCTCAGAGGAAAGAGAAATCGTGTGAAGCGGTACAAGGCCACTCTTAGCCCCGTTCTCCTTACTCACTCCCCAGTGATGGTGCGCCAGGGTCCCAGGCCCAAGGAAGTGCAGAAACAGGCTGCAGGTGGCCTGGTGAAGGTCCCAAACAACACCGGGTTTCCCTTCTTTCATTCAACAGCGCTACCCTCACACCTCCGCTAGCTAGGTCCTCAGGCTCCAGCCGTGGGTGAACAGTCAGTCTAGTGCAAGACTCAGACAGGTGCTAACGGCCACTTACAATCAGGGGACAAAGAGCACGGAGGCCATGAGAGTACAGGAGCTGCAGTCCCTCGGGGAAGGCTCCCCAGCCCAGCGGTCCTTGAGCTGGCCCCCAAAGAACAACTTAGCGCGCAGAGAAGGGAGGGCAGGACATTCCAGGCGGAGGGGCCCACCTGCAATAGGCTCAGAGCACGACGGGCAAGATCACTTCTGCACAGGGCGAGGGAGGCGGGGAAGCCGGCCACGGAGGGCAGTCAGGCCTGAGCCTGACGGGCCTCGAACACGATGCTGTGAACTTGGGCTGTCTCCCCGGAGCAGCAGGCAGATGACAGGGCCTTATTGTCACCACGGCATCAAGGATGGATAGGAGCCAGGGAACCCAGCAAAAATGCAAGGAGAGACCACAGCAATGGGGACAAGGACTGCGGTGGCAGGGATAGGAGAGAAGGGGACAGATTTGAGAGGTGTTTAGAAAGGCAAATGACTAGGGCTTGGATGTGAGGAATGTGGGAAGGACGGGGGGCATTAACCAGGGGGTGGAAAGAGGGGCGGGCGGCCATGTCAGGCCCTTGCTGGGTCATGTGGATGTGACCAATTTTCCTCATAAAGATGCCAGTGGTTGAGTTCCCTGGAGTGTGATATTCAGGGCATTGCCTTTCTAGGTCACTGGAGAAAAAGAATGTTCCAGAGCCTTCTTCAGCCTGGAAGCTGCCAGCTGGATTCCAGCTCGAGGTGCACAGTTCCAGCTGCAGCTGTCCCCCCTGCCCCCCCCAAACCACACCAACCCTGCACCGGGCAAGGGGGGCTGCTGGTGTCTCCCACAGCCCAGCCACTGGCCCCTCATCTCGCAGGCTGGTGAAGCCAAACATCTGTTTTCTGCCTGTTTCCTACTGGTTATGTGCTTGTCACAAAGATACCTGTGACTGCTGGGTTGTGGAGCCCGGGGCTGCATTAATAAGGAGTAAATTGGAGAGGACTCAAGGTGAGTATTGCACATCTAAGAGAGGCAGCTCTGGAGTCAGAACTCTGCAGATCCCACCTCTCACCTAAGGGCCTCTCACCTCCAGGCATGCCGCCCCCACTGGGCAGGATCCTCAGCTACTCCACCCCCTTCCGCTCACGCTTTTCTCCTCCCTCATGCCTCCTCTCCTGTTCACACTCATCCCCTGTGCGTGTTCCTCTCTCCTTCCTTACCGGCTTCAGACCACAGACCTCTCCTGCCCACACCTGGGCCACACCCACCCAGACTAGTCCTGGAGGGGCCCCTGAGCCATCAGTGTTGAGACCCAACGGCTTCCCACTCCCCTCCCTTCATCTCCAGCCCCGAACCCCATCTCCAGGCATGTGCCAGGCCTGGCCGCCAGGGACCAGAGCTGGTGCCTGGCTCATCTGCACCGCTGGACTGGTAGATCCGACCCGGACTCAGGATCCTACCCCCAGGGGAAGCTGGAGCAGGGTTGGCAACTCAGCTGAGACTACAAGGCTGGTATCCATTTCTGCTCCTTTTATTGCCGCTTCCAGAAGCCTCCTTCACCCCAATACACATCCAACGCTCGCTGGGAAAAGGACCAGGGAGGTGTGGCCCTGGAAAGGGGGCGGGGCCAGGCCTGAGCAGCTCAGGAAACGCTGCCCCGTGGGCCCTGACAGCCCAAACTCCCTCCAGGAAGGCCGGGGGGACCCCGAGAAGGGTCGCAGGCTGGGCAGCCCGCAGAGTCCCGGCGCCCTGGGCCCGATCTGCGCCCTGCCTGGTGGGGCCACCCCGGGCCCGGGGAGGCTCCCAGACCCAGCACCCGCTTCCTCCCCGGGGCGGGGCCCGTCGGCCGCAAGCCAAGCGCAGTAAAATTTAAAGAGGTGAGAGAGACACTTCGCAGAAACCTCAGCAGCACGGGGAAATGAAATAAGGCCTCCCTTCGGGGCGCCCCCCGCCCCGCCCGCGCTGCCCGCCCCGGGTCACCCCAGAGGGTCCAGGTGCAGGCCCCAAGCTCAACACCCTCCTCCCCGGGGCTGCAGCAAAGACACGCTCCCCTCCCCAAGCTGCCCCCCAGCGTGCGAGAGCGAGGCCAGGCACCCAGGATCTGCACCCCAGCAACCTGCCGGGTGTCCCAGGCGGGGGCCCAATCAGCTCCCGGGCTCGGCCCTCTCCAGGGTAAGGACAGCGTCCCCTCCCCCACCTGGAAAAGTGGACGCAGACCCCCCCCCCATGCTTTTCCGGGTGTCCCCCGGTGCTTCTGGTTCCTGCTGCCCCTCCCTCTCCGCGCCGCCTGCAGCCCGGCCTCTCTCCCGGTGATGGATGGAGCCTTCAGGGAGCCAGCGGAAATGAAGAGGATAAGATCTGCGAGCTGAGCCGCCCTGACACCGTGATATCCGCTCTGCTCGCTGCGCTCCGGGTGATGGATGGGGCGGAGCAACGCTCCCCCCACCCCTCCCGCCCAGCCCGGGGCTGCGGGCCTAAGGGTCCCCGCCCCACAGCCCCGGGACCCCGCCCCCACGGCAGAGCTGTCCCTGCACACTCACACGCCTTACACCGCCCCTCCCAGAAACTGCACTGCGGCCACACACGCAGCACACTGACCCCCCCCCACACTGAGCCCCCCGACCCATCTGGCCGCGCCCCGCGCATGTGCGGGACTGTCCCTCTTCCCCTAACTCATGCACAAGCAGACCCTTCTCCTGGCACTCACACGAACAAGACTGTCCTTAGCGCAAACCACACCTTACACATCTGCCCAAACCCCTCGTCGTGCCTGTGTAAGCACACACACATACAGACCCTCTCCCCAAGCACACACACAAACAGACCCTCTCCCCGCCTAACGCAGTTTCTAGGGTCTCATGGACCCCTCGGGAAGGTGTGACTACTGTGAAACTCAGCCCTGGGCGGGGGTCTTGGCGCTAGAGCAGGACCACCGTGGCTACTTGAGCTAACAGGTCAGGCTTGCCCTGAACAGGGACAGCAGACAGGGCCAGTACTGCCCAGACAGGTTTCACTGTCAATATTGCCATGGTTACCATCTTCCTAGCACTCTCTCACAGCAACATCATCGTTACTATGGTTACAAGCGCAGCATCCTCTTCTCTGCTTTGCTACCATTTGTTTGCCATCACCATTCACTCACCCCCTGGTTCTGCTCATCAGCTGGGGGAACATTGATGAGTAAGCCAGTGCCCACCTTTGGGAGTGCAGAGTGGAATGGGGGAGACAGGGCAGCTGATGGCCTGGTCCTTGCCTCAGCCCTGAAGAACCATTAGGCCTTGCCACAGAGGTGGTTGGTAGGAAGGGTACTCAGAGGACACCTGGCAGCGAGCCATGGACAGCATCCCCGCCAGCACCTGGTGCTCCGTGTGCACTCTGGGGTGTCGTGGGCAGAGAGTAAGGGAGGGGGTGGGTTACTGCCACACTGTGAAGGATCTGTAATGACCCAGGATTCCCCCGGGGCCCAGTTCTCAGAGTCTGACCGACCCGGATTTCAGTCCTGACTTTGGGCACATCATTTCTGCACAGTGTCTGGCACCTCAGTGAGTGCCGTTGGACGTCGTTTATGCTCGATGTCTGTAACCATGCAAAGGTTTGGAGAATCCCCAACACGAACACTTTTGGCCTCTGGGAGGAGCTCAAATTCCTCTCCTCCCTAATCTGCCTCCTAATGCCAAACTCTGAGGAACCAAGGAGGGTGGGAGAGGCCAAGCGTGTGACTGGAGGGTGAAGTCTGGCAGCGGAACTTCCCTGGAAATAAAGCCCACCTGTACGCATCCTCTCGGTCCGAAGGCTGTCTCTGGAAAGAAAGGAGCCAACCCTGGGGACATGATAGATTAGTGGGTAAAGACGAGGTCGTACTCATCTGGGCTAGGGATTCAACACGTAGTGTGAACTGAAGGCTTTAGATGACTGCTCTTTAATTAATTTCCCTTCAGAACCAAAAAGAGAGCTTTTCTGGAACATGAATGCCTGGAAAATCCCGACTCAGCAGGTTTAGGTTTGAACCCTGAAAGAAATTCCTGGGGGATTCCAATGTGTACCCTGGTTAGTTTCCAAGATATCTTGGCTGCTTAGGCCCCTGGGACCAGCACTCAGTCGGCATCTTTGGTTCTGTCTGTGCAGCTCCCCTTCCTTCTCAAGGACCCTATCTCCACACCAGCCCTCCGCCAATACACGGCTGAACGGAGAGCTGCCCTGTTCTCCCAGGACTCAGCGATTGGTCCAGAAATGGGCAACTGCAGGGTCAGCCAACCAGATTCCTTCCCTGGGAGTTTAAGAAATTATTTCATTGAAGTTCTGGATATAAAATACTTCATACATATGGAAGAATAGAGAGTAATCTATAATAATAAAATGCTGCGCTCATCACCCATATTTAGCAATCATTAACATTTTGCCATACTATTTCTATGTTTAAGAAATATTCCCCTAGGGCAGGGGCGGTGAACCTTTTGGCGATTGAGTGCCAAAGTTTATGAAATAAGAGTATACTCGCTCGACTCGCGTGCCAACCCATTGAGTGAGATAGAGGTATTGATTATTTTTATGTCTATAAGAGCATAAACAATAATTTTTTAAATGGTATTCACAGCTCCGCATGCCAAAATAATTGCTCCGCGTGCCACTTTGGGCACGCGTGCCAAGGTTCGCCACCCCCGCCCTAGGGGAAGCCAGGATGGCTCAACGGGTTAAATGCTTGCTTTGCAGCCCTGGGGACCAAGGATCAAATGCCAACACTGGCCTGTGAGGACCCAGATGCTGAACTGCAGTGTGCTTCCCATGCAGGAGGTCCCCAGTTCGATTCTTGCCCCCCAATTCAGCCCCTGGCTCCAGGGGGCATGCCTCCCATGCTGGAGGCCCCCAGCCCAGTTCCCACCCTGTGTGGCCCCCGCCCACCTGTATGGAACTGATGAGGTTCAACTATGGAGACAGCTCTGGGCCCTCCCCTTCTCTCTGTCTCTCTCTGTCTCTGTCAAAAACAATAAAACAAATCTTAAAAAAAATATATATATATATATATATATTCCCCTAAACAAAACCATAAGATATTCTCTACTACTTCTAATCATTGTAAAGCCTTTGCTTTATTTTACATTTAGCCTTCAAGTCACCTAGATTTTTAGATATGGCCGTCCACATACATTATTTTATATTGCCTCTTATACAGATGGCCAATTGTCCCAGCACCATATGTCCCACGATTCCCCACTACCCACTGACGTGTGAAGCTATCATTATCAATATACTCCTTCCTTCCATGTGTACATTAGTTTCTGGGCTCAGCTCTCTGTTCTATTGATCTGTTTATCCCTGAGACACTACCGCACAGTTTTCATGACTGTATCTGTACAAGAAATCTTGATAGATGGCAGGTGGGTCAGAGACTGGCTAGCTCTTCACACCTGTTTCCTCGTATTCCTGGGACCACAGCTGGGCTTCCTCCCACAGCTTCCCTTGCCAGTAGGTGTGGCCACGTGGTGAACTCACTCACGTGATCTTTCATTCTCTTTCCTCTTCCACCAGCTTGATGCACATCGGGTGACCTTGAAAGATGGGAGCCAACATGGAGGAAACCTGGGTCTATGAATCGCTACTTGATGCGAGCGGCCCTCTGATCAGGAGCATCTATTTGGGATTTGACTTAAGCCAGAAATACTTTTATCACGTTTGAGCCCTAAACATGTTGAGGTTTATCTGTTTCAGCCGCTACTGTCACCCTAACACAGAATGGGTAAGTAGCTCTCTGTCCCTTTGTTCTTCCTCTTCAGAATTCTCTTGACTGTTCTTGGCCCTTATCTTCACAGGAACTTTTAAGATCGGTTTACCAAGTTCCTTTAAAAACCCTTGCTGTGTCTTAGCTGGAATTCTCTTGAATTTCTGTTAATTTATAGAGGCTTGCTGTCTTTATAATGCTGAGTCTTTTTTTGAAAAGTTAAGCAGAAGTTTATTGGAAAAAGGAAAGTTCTCTGACGGAAGGGGTACCCAAAAGTGGAATGCCCCAATACTGAGTCTTTCCATTCATAAACACAGTCCATTTATGTGGATATTATTTATTGGATGTTATTAGATCTCATTTGTCATATAGTAGGAATCATACCTAATGTAGCCTTTTCAGGTTGACTTCTTTCCCCTAGCAAAATGCAGTTAAGGCTCCTCCATGATGTTTCGTGGTATGATAGCTCATTTCTTTTTAATTTGCCATTGTCTGGATATACCAAAGTTGTGTTTTTTTATCCATTTACCTACTGAAGGGTGTCTTGGTTTCTTCCAGGTTTGGGCCATTATGAATAAAGCTACTGTAAACATCCATGTGCAGGTTGTGTGTGTGTGTGTACATAAGTTTTCAACCTTTTGAGTAAATACCATAGACTGCAATTGCTGGATCTTACGATAACAGTGTGTTGGCTTTTGTTAAGAAACCACCAAACCATTTTTGACAGTGTCTATATCATTTTGCATTCCCACTAGCAATGACTGAGAGTTCCTTTCCTGTTGCTCCACATCCTTACTAGCATTTGATGTTGTTGGTGTAGTAGATTTTGGCCATTCTCATAGGCGTGTAGTGTTATCTCATTGTCATTTTTATTTACGTCTCCCTGATGACATATGATGTGAAGCATCTTTTCTGATGCTGATCGGCCATCTGTGTAATATATTTTGTTTGGTGAAGTATCTATTAAGGTCTTTTATCCATTTTTAAATCGGGTTGTTAGTTTTTTTATTGTTGAGTTTTAGGAGTTCTTTGTATATGTGGATAATAGTCCTTTATTAGATGTGTATTTTGCAAATATTTTCTCCCAGTGGTGTGGCATGTCTTCTAATTCTCTTCGTACTATCTTTTGCAGAGCAGTTTCCCATTTTAATGAAGTCGAGCTTATCAATTATTCCTTTTATGAAGTATGGTTTTGATGTTGCCCATTTCTTCAATATAAAATCAAGGATTGCTTCTAATAGTTCACCACTTCTGATCTTTGTAGTAGGTTTTTGGTAGGTTAAAAAGGAAAAGTTACTAATATTAAACCCATCCTTGTTCTCCTGGCATAAGATTGATTTAGTCTTGGTATATATTTAGCATAAAATTTAGGATTCATTTTGCAAACATTTGAAGAGGAATTTTGTATCTACGTTCCTAAGGGAGATTTACCTATCATTTTCTTTTCTTAGAGTTTTTTCCAACTTGTATCAAAGTTATCTCAACCACACAGAAGGAGACAGAGGTGAGAGCTTATTCTCTTTCTGTTAATGAAATAGTAGTTTAAGACAAGAGTTATCAATTTCTTAAAACTTTTGTAAAACTCACCTGAAAAATATCCAAGTTCTGATGATTTTATTGTAGGTCAGGTTGTCAAGTACTTATAGGTCTATTTGAGTTTTCTATTTTTTCCTGAAGTTAACATTGATCATTTTTCTGATTTCTATAAACGATGTCTATTTCATACAAGGTTCTAAATGTGTTGGCATAGAGTCATTTAAAGTGTTCCCCTCCTAATCCTTTCCATCTCTGTGGAGTTTACACTTATATTCCTTTTTTAAAATCTCTTTCTTTCTTTCACCTTGTCAGAGGACATGCATTTTATTAGTCTTTTCAAAGAACTAACTTTTAATTTTGTTGAGAATTTCTCTTGCTTGTCTTCTAGCTCATTTTTCTATCCCCTTGAGTGGAAATTGGGTTCAATTATTTTCAGTCACTTTGTTTTCTATCTATTTTTCTGATAGAGGTTTTTTAAGGCTCTACTTGTTTCTCTATGTTTCACTTTAATGGCAACTTGCAAGTTTTGAAATACAGAGTTTTAATTGTTCAGTTATAAATATTTGTAATTTTTAAAGATGTTACAATCTTCAATTTATAGTTATTTAGAGATCTTTTCTCACTCTAGCTAGCCTTTTATTATGTCTCTTCATGATGTTTTTTTCTGTATTCTCTCTTTTCTGCCTTCAATTGAACTAATCATTTTCCCTTTTCCATTTTATTGGTTCATAAGTTATATTTTCTACCTATCTCATCTGAGTAGTTATCCTTAGCTCACAACCTAAGTAGTTGATGTTACACAGGCAAGAGTTAATAATCAATATCTCTATAATTTTCCATAATAAAAGGACTAAGATATTTAATTTACATACCAGCCCCATCATCTTTTTTTTTTAATTTAGTGTCCAGCATTTAGTATCACCTTATGTTTAACTCTCTCATTAGTTATATTTCACAGCTAAGGCTTACCATATTTTATCAAATCTAAGATGCCATCCATTGTAAGAAGCACTATTATTTTATGTACCTCTGAGAAGCAAAAAGGGGTGAGATGTCAGCAAAAATGACAATGTAAGGACCTCTGAATATTCCCTCCTCCATAAACACAATGAAAACACTGGTGAAATTGTCAGAAACAACTTTTTCGGAACTCTGGAAATGAACCAAGGGCTTGCAGCAATCTGGGAATCATTCACTTTTAAAAGGAAAACAAAAACTCACAGCTGAATCTCAATAAGAATGGCAAACATGGGAAGCTGGGATGACTCAGCAGGTTAAGCAAGCATTTGCTTTGCAGTGCCAGGGACCAAGGATCGAATCCCAGCCCCAGCCCATGGGGACCCATCTGATGAACTGGGGTGTGCTTCCCATGCGGGAGACCCTCAGCTCGGTTCTCACCCCCAGGTTTGGCCCCTGGCTCTAGGGGGTGTGCCTCCCATGTGGGAGGCCCCCAGCCCAGTGCCTGCCCTGTGCGACCCCGCCCACCCATGTGGAACAAAACCATGTTGAAAACTGATGAACTACAACTATGGAGACTGCTCTGGGCCCTCCCCGCTTTTCTTTCACTCTCTCCCACCTTCTCTCAAACAATAAAATAAATCTTTTTTGTTTGTTTGTTTTCTTTTTAAAGAAAAGCCGAGGACCAGATGGCTTCCCTGGTGAGTTTTGCCAATTTTTAGGGTCCCGCTGCTTCCCAATCAATGCCCTCTAGCTCTAACATGAGACCTTCCAATGTGTGAATTCAGTCAGCCTTGTCATTCTGTTTAGGTTTGGTTTTCAGAAATTTCAACCTGCAGCTGCAGGAGATAGAGGTTTCTTTCAAGGCAAACATAAATGCTTTCTGGAGCTTGACCCAAGTCTTGATGTGGGAATTTCAAACCCTGAGCTCATCTTTTTCCTCCAATAATTTTTCTGCTGCACTAAGAAGCCACCAGCCCACCTGCCCGCCCTTAGACCCTTTATTTGCACTGCAGGGGATCCATAGCAGGAGCAACTCCCTCAAAATCTTGCCTTCTACAGGCCTTGACTGCAGGGAGCTGACGGCGTTAATGTAAATATCGGCTTCATTATTGGGTGCCACGGACTCAAATTACTAAAATCAGAAACTGGTTGTAGGTAAAGGTGCCTCGTTTCTCCTGTTAACAGAGTCCTTAATGCCAGTGATGCTACTCAGATTGGTTCTGCTCCCCTGGGAGCACAGAAGTGACCAGTACCTGTATCAGCCACTGTGAGCGCTGTGGGAGGTGGATTTACTATAGCAATTGGGCCTGACACGGCTGTGGAGGAGCCAGAGAAGTGGCGGTCCAGCGGGGGAGTTGGAGGGTCAGGGGCACGGTCACTCAGTCAGACGCCTGACCCTTTGGCTCAGATGGAATCACACGGAACGACTGAAGCACGGAGGCCTAGGCGATGAGGTTGCTTCATAGCTCCCTTGTCTGTGAGGTCCCTGCAGGGCATCTGATGCTGGGCCTGGAGCTGCCCCTGCTGAAGAGAAGGGCTGTGGAGCAGAGGAGGTGGACAGGCTGGGACTCCCAAGATGCCTCAGCATCTGTCCTCACCACCTTTGACCACAGAGACCATCACGAAACAATAGCAGCTTCTGCACTTTCACCTCCTAATTGCGTATTTTATGGTAATGTGGAAGGAGATTCTGGGAGAGGGAGCTCATAGCTTCACCAAGTCAACGACAGAACATGACAGCACAGGGACCGTGATGGCGCTACAGCCCCGGATTGACAAGCCACTGATCGAAACTGATGTGCTCGGTCAAAGCGCCAAAGTGTGTGGAGAGAATCTGATCGGCTCAGCTTGGGTCACGCGTCCACACCTGGTCCGATTGGCTGTGCCCAGGGGCACAGGTTACGGGGTAAGACATGGCTGGGTGCCCTCCTCTGGGAATCAAGGGGCAGGTCTCAGAGAAGGGACTTGGGAGAGTTGCTTGTTGTTAATGGGAGGTACCCTGCTCACAGAGAGCACAGAGCGCACCCTGCATACGTGGCTGCTGGGACGGCAGAAACCAAAGGGGGAAATCCTTGTCATCACTCAATAGTTTCCCTGTGTGCCCCACACCGCTGTAGGCTGCAGAGCTAGTGCAATACCAACCCTCCCGGAGCTTACAAATTGGAAAATTTTAATGGCTGGGGCCTGACCCCCAAAGGAAGAAGATACCGGCAAAGACATGGAGGTTGGAGATACCCGTGTAGCTTTTCAGCTTAACAGACCCAACAATCACCATTGTTCTCACTTCCTTGGTCCGTTGGAAGGTCAGGAGAGGGCAGGAAGGGGAGCTTGTGGTAGAAGCCAACCTTATCACACTGGTGTGCCTGGTCACCTGTGGTCACCAGCGCCTGGTGCTCACAACTGGTTTGTGGGGAGTGTTGAGGCAGCAGGAAAAACGGGGATCATTATGAAGATGTCAAGTTTACAACACAGTTAGAGAACAGTCGGGAGAATGTGAGAGAAGAGAGGCAGAAAGAACTGACGCAGGATAGTGGTTCTGACCCAGGGTCTTCTTGTTTCCTTCCTCTCTCTCCCCTTTCCTTCCGCTTTCCCTTCCTTCCTTTCCTTCTTTCCCTCCCTCCTCCTTTCCTCCCTGTGTCCCTCTCCAGGAGAGATGGGGAAGCTGGGGCGGTCTGTGGCTCAGTGGTTAGCCATTATATATTACTGGTCACATATTTTACACTCGGCAGCTTGAAAAAAAGAAAGGGCATAAAACTGCAATTAAATGTCTGAACTGTTGCTATTTTGGAAATTAAAACAGCCTACATTATCCTCGGTGCAACTCCGATTACTGACTCAGGGCTGAGGAGCAGTTATTCCCACCACTTTAACCGACTTCTTTCCCATAAAAACCCGTTGTTAACGGGTCCCTGGGGACCTCTGAAAATAACAAGATCTGTAATAAAGAAATTAATAACATGCAGAGCAGGCCACAGCTAAAAAGCCTTTTAGAAGACATTAATGGTTCTGTTCTGAATGAGGAATACTGCACCTTAATTCCTCCTGTCTTTGATTTCTAGTTGGTGTGGTATTGGGGGGGCAGCAGAGCGAGGGGGCTACCTGGAGAGGAAGTTGGCTGCCCCTTGGTGTCGGCCTCCCTGCACACAGCAGAGCAAGGACACGCCCTGGTCTGCCTCCACCTTTCTGCTCCCTTCCCTCTTCCCTGCTGCTTCTGTCTCCAGCTGCTCTGCTCTTCCTCGTTAGGACTTTCTCTTTTCTCCTTTACTCTGCATCTTTGTCATATTCCCTCTTCCCATTGCTGTTTCTGTGCCTCTGTTTCTCATTATCTTTCTCTTCTCACTTTGTCTATTTTCTCCCTTTTCAAGTCACACTTTAACCCTTCTTTAATGACTCTCACGTATAATGCTTCTCTGTGACTTTCTCCTTCCTTTCTTCCTTCCTCCCTCCCTTTCCTCCTTTCCCTTTCCCTCTCCTCCCCTCCCCTCCCTTACCTTCCCCTCCCCTTCCCTTCCCTTCCTTCCACTTCCCTTCCCTTTCTATCATCTGCCTTCCCCCTTCCTCTCCCTCTATCACCCTCTGACATTTTGGTTTCTCCTCCTGCTTCTGTCTGTACTTCGCTTCCTCAACCCCTGTTCTCCTGCCTCCCTCTTCCATTTCCCGAGTCCTCCATCTCTCAAAATTCCACTCATCCTCTGTATGAATCAAAAGCTCCTTTCCCTGTGGTTCATCTAATGCAAAGTTCCGATTTTCCTAAAGAGAGTTCATTTGGAAATTGAGTGGCCACTAAGAAAATGCAGCTGCCTAGAAAGCGTGTCACATTCCCCTGGAATTCTGTGCTTCCACTTCATGGGGTGGGGGTTGGGGGCAGGAAGGCTTTTGGGGGTACATGATCAGCCTCAAGAGAGGTGGGACGATTGTCTATACCTGACCTCCACTAGTGCTGAGGACAAGCGCTTTGAAATCAGACAGACTATATTCCAATCCCACGTTTGCCATCTACCATGGCATGATAAATGAAAAACAGAAATGTGACAGCAGAAATTTTATGCCACTGACTTGCTATGACCAATGGATACAGTAGAGTGGCAGTATGCCCGTTCTGAGCCTGGCCCTCCCTCTTGGGTTCCTGCCATTGCCATAAGAATAAGACCCGGCTAGCCTGCTGGAAGGTGAGAGCCTACATGGGCAGACGAGCTGTGCCCGCTGAGCCATTGTGGGCCAGCCCGGCTCAGCAGAACCACCTCAGGGAACCCAAACCACTGACCCACAGAATCATGAGCTAAGTAAATCGAGAATTTTACCACCTTAACCCTTTTAAAGGGTATAGTTCAGTAGTGTTAAGTATATCCACATTGTATTGGGTCCCTAGAACTTTTTCATCTTGCAAAATTGAAACTCTATGCCCATTAAACAACTCCCATCTTCCCTTCCTGCCAGCCCTCGGCAACCCCCATTCTACTTTCTGTCCCTACAGATTTAACATCTCTAAGTCCCTCATACAAGTGGAATCACACAGGACTTGTCTCTTTGCATCTGGCTTATTTTGCTGAGCATAATGTCCTCAAGGTTCACCACGTTTTGATGTTGTCTTAAGCCATTAAATTTGGGGGTAACTTGTTTCTCATCCCCAGATAACTGATGAACATGCCTTCCTCATTATTCACACAAAGGCACATAGGCATTTTTTTTTTTCTGTTGATCAATCTTTTTTACTTGGTCCTCTACTATAATTCTGTATCTGTTCTTTTAGTGGTGATTCTTAAAATTGTTTGCCCTTAAATTGCTGACACCCATTATTAAACATGTGTTTCATAAGATGTCTCAAGTTAACCAGAATCTATGCGATTCACCTAAAAAAATAAGAAATTAGATTTTTCTGTTTCTTTCCTCTATACACACTTGCAGATTTGAATTGTGACTCCAGCTTGATAGTTAAACTAATGTTTTACCATCACTAGCTGTTAAAACTTTCCAACAGCTGTTAGCATTTTGTTTCACAGAACCCCTTGCTTCCTTCTGCCTTCATTTTCCTTCTGCTGGAGTTCATCTTTTGTTAGCTTTTGGAGGGCCTGTGAGTATCATACTTTCTGCTCTCTTGTATGTCTGATGTGTCTCTATTTCATCCTGAAATTTGAATGATGGTACAGAATTCTAGGTTCAAAGTTATTCCTAATCAACACATTAAAGACGTTTCTACACTTTTTTTCTCGTATCCAGCAGAGCTGATGAGATGTCTGATGCCCATTGGAATCTCATTTCTTTGTAGGTAATTTATCTCTTGGGGGAGAGGGCATCACTTTTATGATTTTTGTAATTCTAGTGGACAGATGTTTGCACTTTTGAATCCAGTCTCCATGCCTCCTAACTTTTCTTTTGTACTTTTTGTCTCTTTTTCTCTTTGTGCTATGTTCTATAATAGAAATTTATTTCAGCCCATTCATTTATGCTTCAGCAAACTTTTTTGGAAAAACTTTAACACTAATCTTTTTTTTTTTTATTTTTTTATTTATTGTTTTTGACAAAGAGAGAGAGAGAGAGAGAGAGAGAGAGAGAGATACAGAGTCAGAGACAGAGAGAAGGGGGAGGGCCCAGAACAGTCTCCATAGTTGCACATCATTGATTTTTCCACATAGTTTCATTCCACAGGTGGGTGCGGGGCTGCACAGGGTAGGAACTAGGCTGGGGTCTCACCTGGTGAGAACCAAACTGGGGGCACTCCCCAGTTCAGCACATGGGTCTACATAGGCCGGGGCCGGGATTCGATCCTTGGTCCCTGGGGCTGCAAAGTGAGCGCCTAACCCACTAAGCCATCCTGGCTTCCCCTATTTATTTATTTATTTATTTATTTATTTATTTATTTATTTATTTATTTACTTGCAAGCTAACTGATTCTAAATGTTTATCCATGCCATAGCACAGGTCAGAATTTCCTTCCTTTTTAAGGTTGAATGTTATTCGTGTGTGTGTGTGTGTACACCCTATTTTGTTTGTCTGTTCATCCATCAGTGGACACTTGGGTTGCTTCTACCTTTTGACTACTGTGCATAATGCTGCTCTGGACACGGGTGCAAATATCTCTTTGAATCCCTGCTTTCAGTTCATTCGCACTTATACCCAGAAGTAGAATTGCTAGATCCCGTGGTAATTCTATTTTTAATTTTTAGAGAAACTGCCAGATGGTTTTCTACAGCAACTTCCCATTTCACATTCCCACCAACTAGCCCCCTTTTGCACTGTGAATGTGCTTAATGCTGCCTGGCTGGGCACTTACAGATGGTTAAGATGGTCTGGCTTATGTTGTGTTTTACCATAATTTCTCCACATCCTCACCAACACCTGTCATTTGCTGGTTTTATTGACAGTGGGCATCCTAACGAGTATGAGGTGGCAGGTCTGTACTTCCACTGAGGTGGTCACCCAGCCATCCCCATTGCAGGGGGAGGCTGCCCCCGTTCCCCAACCACCTTTGGCCTATGGGGCCTGCCTCCTCCCCTCAGAAGGCCTGCATCCAATGGCAACACTGAGTTGTGGGTTCTACTTATGGTGACCACCTCCCCCGCTGCCCTAATCCGGGGTGAGGGGGGCTGCTTCTGTTCAGCCAGATCTGCCCACCAGCCAAGACCAAAGAGACCCAGATGGCAGGGCCAGGATGAGGCAGGAAATGTAAGAAGCCCTCGCTCCCAGGCGCTAACCCTGCACCTGCATGCCTCTGACAGCCAGGTGTCCTTATGCCATGCCTGCTGGGCGCCTCGCCCACCCTGACCCATCCCACCCCTGCCTTGTAACAATAACAGCAACCACAGCCACACCTGACACTTGGGAGGTGTCACTGTGTGCAGGGCCCCGAGCTAGTCGCTTTGCAGGTATTGAGTCGCTGATCCACACAAAACCCCTAGGAAATGGGGACCTCGGTGCCCCCACTTTACCAATGAGGACATGAGGCACAGGGAGGTGAGCGACTGCTGAGCTGGCACGGGCATCTGCTCCCGGCCTGGCCCGGCACCTCACAATCCTGCCCTGGAGGGATGGCCCCTGCCCTCCACTGTTCCCGCCTCTGGGCCTTTGCACATGCTCTGCCAGGCACCAAGGAAACGCTCCTGGGGCCCCATTTTCCGGAATCTTCACAACAGCCCTGCGCAGTGGGTGCTGTGGTTTTCCTTTCCTTACAGGTGAAGAAACTGAGTCTCAGGGAGATGCAGGGTCCCCTCTTGCCCTTCCCTCCAGCCACCCAGAGTATCAGGGGCCCCTCAGGAATGAGCCCTCTCCTCCTGTCTCCCCCGAGGACTCCTCCTGGAGACCTTCCCCCAACCCGAACCTCATCAGGTATTTACGGTCTTGCCTGTAAAAGGACAAGCCATCCCGATAAGATAGAAACATTTTATGGGGCAACAAAAATATAGATAAAATTTTATAGTGCAAATCAGGAGGAGGAAAGTATTAAGTTCCACAAACACCTTTAAATTTTAAACAGCCCCATGGCAGGGTCCCTGGAGCCAAACTTAAATAATGGATCAGAAAGGGGATAAATCTCCTTGGTCCCCTGTGTGACAGTAGGAGAGCCCTGATCGACAAACAGACAGGAAGGGGGGTGCAGGCGGCCACCCGGTGCTGGGCCGGGCCCTGGTGGGCCGCAGTGCGGGCAGAGAGCCTTGTCTTTATTGTACTTATAAAATATACATGGCCCTTTATTGAATTGCCTGCTGTCGAAATCTGCAAGAATGTTATTGCCTTTTACTGTCCTGGAGAGAAGCAGAGCAGCAACATCTGTGTAATTTCATAAGATGCAGGAGCCATAAATCTGATTTTGCCGGATATAAGATCGATCGTAAAAAATCACGCATTGAACAGAGATCGGGAAGCAGCAGGGGCCGCAGCAGCTTGGGGGGGGGCATTGCCTGCACCCCCATGTGTGGTCCCCAGTGGGGTTCTGGCCAGCAGGTGCTTTGGAGAAGCAAGACCCTCTCTGTGGGGTCAGAGCTTCACTGGGGACTCTATGTGGGGTCAAAACCTTCCCAAGCCCATAGAAGACTGACTCATAAGAGGAAAGCAAAGTCTGGAAGGAGGCCTGGGACCTACTGTCCTTGATATATGAGGAATAGACAGATGTAGACACACCCACTCACTCATGGTGACCCTCAATATCAGGGACACACTGGCACATCCAGGTACAACCAAGACACACACCCTCCAACCACTGTCCCCACCCCCCTCACACCACCATCCACAATGACCCAGTTCCCTGATCTTTCCCTTCTCTCAAGACTTGCTTTGTAGCTTTATAAAAAGTTCTTTTGTCTACATATGTTGATACTTGGATAAAGACAACAAATAAAACCCCTCTCTGTCCCTCTGAAATTGGAACCAATGAGGAATGAGGCCCAGAGACAGATCAAACATCAGCTGAGTTACTGATCAAGTTGGGCTGGAGGGCGTGGCTGAGATGAGCGGCCTGTGCGCCTCCTCGCGGCTTCTGACCTGCAGTGGCCTTCGAGGGGCCACAGCCTACTGAGGAAGCCTACGCCCCCACCCTGGACAAGCCATCGGACGCTCTCCCTACAGATAGGACCACAGGGTCAAAGGAGCCCAGAAGGGGCTCAGCTCCTGCCCCCACGAGCACCGATCAATCTCACCTCCCTTGCGGCAGAATCAGTGAGGGAAGCAGAGAGACACCAGGAGTGTCCCTCCCGGAAATGTGAGTCCGCACAGTCATGAAAGGGTCCCCATCCCAGGCCTCTCTCCTGACATGACGTCCCAAGAAGCTCATCAGAAAGTCTGGAAAGATGGGAAAGGCTTGCCCAGGACTTGTGGGCTCTCGGAATGACCGCACATGGTCTTTTCCTGTCACTCACGGCTGCCCTTGCCCTACAGTCATGTGAGAAGGGGTGAGCTTTTGAAGGGCAAGGAAGTGATGCAGAGATAGGTTGCTCCCGAGGAGGAGGTGGTCTTCCAACAGCACCCTATCAGTTCCCTGTTGCTGCATAACAATTGCCCCAGACCTAGGGGCTTGAAACAAGAACAATTGTTAGCTCCCAGCTTCGTGCAGGCCTGAATCCCACAAGGTGTGGCTTGGCTGGGGCTCTGGCTCCCAGCCTCTCACAGGTTACCATCAAGGTGTCGGCTGGGGCAGCAGTTATCTCATGGCTCAATCCACGTCCCAACTCCCTTGTGTGCTTGTTGGCAGAACTCATTCTTCAGGGGCTGTTGACCAGAGGCCACCCTCAGTTCTTTGTCACAAGGGCCTCTTCCACAGGCCGCTCATGTCATCAAAGCATACAAGCTGAGAAGGCAGCCCAGAGAATACCAGCAAGACAAGAGTCACACGGGCTTTGGGACCGAATCACAGGAGTGGCAGCTCATTGCTTTTGTCATATGCTCTTCATTAGAAGCAAGTCTCACTCAAGGAAAGGCCGTTGTACAAGGGCACAAAGATCAAAGATGGGGACCAGTGAGAGTCAAGCCAGAAGCTGCCTATGACAAGCCCCTCGTTCTAGAAGCTCCTCCTGTCCAGTCACAAGCAGGACCCAGAAGGATCTCTGAGGCTTGTAGTTCGAAGCACACTACAGTGAGAAACCAGACACGGCGAGGCCGGGCTGTGAGTCTGGCTAGAGGATGCTGTGGCCCGGACCAGAAAGAGGCGAGCCAGGTTCAGAGTGAGGTTCTTTACGTTAAAGCCTTAGACCTACCTTTGGTGTGGATGATGTTAACAGGACTGTTCCAGGCTAACCACTCAGCCATTGCAAATCCCATGTTCTCTCGCCACTTCCCATTATAGGCCGAAAAGCTGTTACTTTTTTTCCCAGGGTCCCTTGCAACTAGGATAGCCATGTGATCCAGTTCTGGCCAATGAACTGCACTATAGATGGCTTCTGGGTAAGAAGTGGCAAGTACCACCCACTTTCCCCTCCTTCCTGCCTCAGACACAGACTTGTCCAGAGTGATGGCAGCCACCTTGTGACAATAAGATGACAACAACGAGGAGAGGAAAGGCCACCTGCTAAGAATACTGAATTAGAAAGACAGAAAAGCTTTGAAGCCATCATTGATCATGGGGTCACCCTCCATGAGCAGCCACCTTTCTCCAGACTTGGTTTGACATGAGAAAATAAACTCCTATTCATTTGAGCCAATGTTCTCTGAGTTTTTTGTTACCTACATAGTCAGACACATCCTCTCTCTGGCTGACAGCAGCAGCCAACAGAGGAGCATGCAGTTTGGAATGGGCGACCCCTTCTGTGACGCGATGCAGAGCGTGAGCATACAGATGCCAACACGCAGAGAGAGATGAAATAGTTGTTAAAGGAGCACCATCCAATCTGGCAGGAGTGTGAGAAAATGAGCGTTCTTATGTACTGTTGGGGGACGTATAAACTGGTTTAGCCTTATTGAGAGTAATTTAGCTGGATCTATTATACTATGAAACACATAAACTCTCTGACCTAGAAACCTCGCTTCTATAAATCTGTCCTACAGAAATAATCACATTCCTGTGTAACATAGTAAGCATAGAAATGTTCATTGTAGCACTGCTTATCAGAGCAAAAGTTGGAAGCCATCTCTGTTCCCATCAGCAGGCACACAGTGAAATAAATTATGGTGGAAGTCTGTGCCATCCCATACGGCATGCACTGGCCACATGCCACTGTTCAGCAGTCAAAACCTGACCGGTCCAAAGTGAGATGTGCTGTTAGAGATTTAATATTTAAATATAGTGTAAAAGATCTCATCAATATTTGTATGTTGTTTACATGTCGTGATGATAATATTCTGGATAAGTTTTAGGTTAAGTAAAACATATTATTAAAATGAATTCCACTTTTTTATTTTCTTTTTCAGTGTGGCTACTAGGAAATGTAAAATTATATGTGTAGCTCACATTTTATTTCTAATGTGCAGCGCCATTTTAAACTACTACACAGCCTCTAAAAGAGTGAGGTAGACATAAATGCTCATTTGGAAAAATGCCCACAATATATTCCTACAGTGATAAAATATTTGTACAACTGGAAAATTAGTATGATCCCAATTTTGGAAAAGAAAACCGGTGATCATTGTGTGTATAGACAAAATTCTCAAAGGACATCCTAAACCACTAGCGATGGTTACCTTGGCGTGAGACTGGGCTCTTGCCTTTTGTTTCTCACACGTCTATTATTGTTTGAGTTTGCTGCCCAAGCACGTATCTCTTCTGTAATTGATATAATTTGTAATGGGGAAGACAGAGGAGTAACCGCAGCACTAGAGCAGGTGTGGCCACAGGACCTTGAGCATTTGAAACCAGGTTTCTGAAAAATGCAGAGGCTGATACAGGAGAGAAATGCAGATAATCGAGGTAAGGGGAGTGAGACAGCTACGACCTGACTGTTCGGTCAGGAGCTGCCGCCACGTTCTCCGGACCTGGCAAGAGTTCGAAGCTGAGCTCCTTTCTTGGGTCTCTATATGAGCTCTTCAAAGGCCTTTGACCACAGCATTTCTCCCCATGGTGCTCTTGGCCCAGGCAAATGCACCGCTGCTGGCTGCTAGCTCACTCCTTCCTCAGCTCGGAGCCACTGGCAATACCTTCAGCTCTGCTCTGCTGAGGTGCTTCTAGGCCTCCACGCAGCCCGGCTGGGGAGGGCAAACACAACCCCCACCTTCCGTCCACCAGAAGCATCTACTATCCTCAGCCACAACAGACCACGAGAGTGAGAACCCCTCAGAAAGACACCTCTCCCTTGGTTGCAGCAGCAAATCAGCCTGCCTTAGCCCTTTAGGCATCTCAGGTGGGATTCAGACACACGGTCAGGATGGACGCTAACTCCTGGGGCTGCATGTCAAGCTCTCCAGATGGTTCCTTTGAAGCCTCTCTTACTGAGCTTGGGTAAGAGACAGGTACCCCCTTCTTCTCCCCACTGGGGGCTGGGGACGCACATTATACCAACAACTCTCTCCAAATGTCATTCCACAAATCCCCATTTAGTAGCCACTATCCGGCCTCTGTCATAAATTCAGTGTGGTGAAGGGTTAGAAAGTTGTCCAACAAGTTTCTCAGCACCAGCTCTCTGGAGGTCCCACCGGGTACCTGGTCTCCTAATTCCTATCGGTATCTGAGGTCTATAGCTCAGGGCGCGGCCACAACTTCCATTTCAACACTGCTATCCGATAAAAATGCTGTTGGAATAGCAATCTGAGAACTGGAACTATAGGGAATGTAGCTAAAAATTTCCAGATAGATCAAACAAGTCACTGACAAGGGAAAGACTAACAAGTTGTCGGTGAACATCTCATTTACCATACTGAGTGTGAGGTAGAAAACACTTAAGAATTCTGAGGAGAAAGGATTGGGATGTTAGAATTCCATCCCCAGCAGAATATTCATATGAAAAGACAAAAGAAAATTTCAGACCTGCACCACCAATATATATCCTTTCTGAAAAAGTGATTCAAAGAAGTATGTAGTCAAGATATTTTTAAAATGTGATCTGCAAGAAACATGAGTAAGAAGTTAAACCTGTTAAGCTTTTGTTTGATAGCTTAGGTACATTTCATCGGTTTTCTTTATGAACTGTTAAGCTTAGAGTTAAGTCTAACTAATGATGGACAATGTGGACTTTTATGCAATCTTTCAAAAAGGATTCTTGAAATTTAACACACATACAGCAAAAACAAGTTTAATAATGCATCATTTGCCACATATGTTAATTTAATAATGCTTTTGAAGTGCAGAAGGTAAGGAAAGGAACATTAAAACATTCTAAAGGCCAAATCTTTTTTTTTTTTTTGACTGAGAAGAAATATTTGCACATTAAATATCTGATATAGGCTGTTTGTGTCCAAAAAAATTATAAAGAACAGGTAAATGGAAAAACAAATTGTGGTACATTCATGCAATGGCATACTACTGAACAATAAAAAGGAATAAACTTTTGATATACACACTGTGAATAGATTTCAAAATAATTATGGTAGGTGAAAGAAGCCTGACCAAGAAAAGCACATCTACATGATTCCATTTATGTAAAATTCAGAAAATGCTACTTATCAATAGTGAAAGAAAACACATCAGATGTTACCTGGGAATGGGAAGAGGCAGGAATGGGTGATTACAAAGGGGCAGAAGGGAACTTTTGGAGGTGAAGAATAGGTTCACTATCTTATTTGTGGTGATGGTTTTACAGGATATGCATATGTTAACTCATCCAACTATACACTTTAAATGTGTACAGTTATTGCATGTCATGATATCTCAATAAAGCTGTTTTTAAAAGGGGGTAGAAAGGAACGGATTGCAATGGAGCTAGTGATTGTCATCAGAGATCCAGTCTCTTTCCCTTCCTTCACTGTGTCTTCTGGTCTGGAAGACAAGAGAGCCTTCCCCTGATTGACAGGGGATTTCTAAGCAAGAGACCCGAGGCCTGAAGTTCACCCTGATTATACATGCTTAGGTAATGTAAAGGCCAAATCTTGTTTGGAGATGATAGACACTTTAAATTTTTGATATTATTATTAGCAATATAATTTTAAATACATTTGTTAATTCTTCGTGATAAAAACAATACTAATAGTAAAGCATAAAGAATTGCTCAAAAAAAATAAAGAAAAAGAAGATCAGGCCAGTAAAAGTCAATTAAACTAAAAGAGAAAACTACAAAAGTGAAAGAAACAGAAAGTATAACACAAGATGTCAACAATAAGACCCATTCTTAATGCACCTAAGACGAAGATTCTCAGGTTGAGTGGAAAAGCAAAATCTAGCTCTATTCTTGGTTCATTTATCTCTTGCTGAGTGACAAACCACCCCAAAATCTAGTGGCTTAAAACAATGCTGAACTGTTATTTCTCACAATTCTGTGGGTCAGGGATGCTACCAGTCCTTGGTGGGGGTCACTCACCCTAACAAATTCTATAAACATCAAACAAAATGAACAAGAGTGTTTTAATACAGCGAGGTAGAATTTGAACAGGGAATGCCTTTTTTTGCAAATGCTCACAGAACACAAAGACAAATTGATTAAGTAATGAGTCTCCAAGTAAACCTCAATAAATTCCAAACAACAGGAACTACAATTTCTATAAATCAATAATAAAGAGACAAATGACCAAAGAGAAAAATGGGCAAAGGATGGGGGAAGGAACAATCCACAAATGAGGATATATAAATGGCCTACCACATATAAAAAGATATTCAAACCTCACTTGCAAACACAAAACTTGAAATCAAATCAACAAGGCGATGTTCTTTTTTTCACCCAGTGGATTAGGAAAACAATTAAATATTGGATATCAGTTGGAGGTAAGAAGCTAGGGAAGGATTTTATATAGTGCTAATGAAATGAGTATTGGTATGACCATTTAAAAGAATAATTTGGGAGTGTCAATTAATAGTTGAAACATATGTGACTGTGTCACACAATGACTCAGTCACTCAAAATCTACACTGGTGTGGTCCCCATGGAATAAGCCACTCGAGCTGGTCTCTCTCACTGAGTACAACAGAAAGGTCTAGACAAAGTACAAAAGGCAACCAACTGCCTGAGGACTGAGAATAGCAGGGAGATTGGCAAGGGGGTGGGGCAAAGCTTGAAGAAAGACTTTTTTAAAAAAAAGATTTATTGTCTGAGAGAAGATGAGGGGGTGGGGAGAGGGCCAGAACAGTTGCCATAGTTGTACATCATTAATAGTGACATGGTTTCATTCCACACAGGTGGATGCGGGGCCATGTGGAACAGGAACTGAACTGGGGGCCTCCCACATGGGAGGCGAGAACCTTCACCTCCACAGTTCAGCATACGGGTTTGCACGGGCCGGGGCCGTGATTCGATCCCCAGATCTCCCAGTTGCAAGACAAGTGCTCAGCCTGAGTTATCCCAGCATTCCCTTGAAGGAAGACTTTTACTGGTAAGTTTTCAGGGTTTTGTTTCTCTTTTGTCATCCAGCTTTCACCAAGGGTGGTCCCAATACTAAGCTGTAGAGCAGGTGCAGGCAGCAAGAACTCCAAGAGATACCCATTTTCCCGAGCAGATCATTAGAAAAAGAGGCCTCTGTGAGTTAGAGAGTGTGGGCATCTCTTTTTCTCCTGTCTCTCTTTGACCTTTTCTGAGAACAGAAAAACAAGAGTCAATGCAATCAAAAGCTGCTTCTTTGAAAAGATAAACAATATTAGAGCCCAAAGCCATACTCATTTTATGACCTCCAGTGCTTTTATTAACAAAGAAGAAAGATTACAAATTAATGAACCAAGCATTCAATTCAAAGAGTTAGAAGAAGAAAAATAAAGTGGGTGGAAAGAATTAGTCATTTTAAAAGCAGCAATGCCTAAGTTTAAATCTCAGCTCTTCTACCTGTCAGCTGTGTGTCCCTATGCAAGTCACTTACTAGTTTTGTGATTCAGTTTGTCCATCTGTAAAATGAGATAACCATAGTCCCTAACTCACAGCGTTGTTATGACGATTAAATGAGTCACTAGAACTTGGAATAGTACTCAGCACAAAGTAAACACTATATAGATGTTTGCTATTGTACTTATCTAATGCTACTATCACTATTAAATTCTGGAAAGTCAGGTGAAGAAAACAAAAGAAATAAAACACAGAAATACATCATGACTAAGGTGGGATTTTTTTAAAAAGAGAAGTACAGTACAGAGAAAAATGTAAGATTATAAGCTAATACTATATATCACTTTATGCTAATAAATCTGAACTTTTCTAGGTTAATATGAGAACTATTCCAGGAAAATATATATGATTCAAATAGACCCAACAGGGAGAAACCAGGAAAGACTAATAATGTAGCAAAAAAAATTAAGGCAATTGTCAAAGGCCCTAGGACCTTTTTACAGGTGAACTAGCAAGCATTTTAGGAATGGCTACTGTCTAAATTCTTTCCAAAATTTTCAAAGCACTGAAATTCATTAGAATATATGGAAAATTTCCAGTTCATTTTATGAGTCTTGTGTAATGCTGATACCAAAAGCAATTAAAGTACAAAAATGAAAACTCTGTTGAAAAATCTCACCTAAATGAAAAAAATCTAAACAATATATTAAAAAATAAAATCAAGTAAAAAGAGTAATACATCATTACAAGGTTTATTCTTGGAAAGCAAGGTTAGTTTAACTCAAGAGTGGGGCTTTTTGAGGGCAAACTGGCCGGTGTTGAATCTGGCTTCACCACTTACCAGGAACTGGCTAGGTGACCTGGGTAGGTGAGGTGAACTCTCTGGGGTTGCCTTCCAGACTGTTAAATGTAAATAACAGTATCTAATTCATAGAGATGGGAGGGTTAAATTAAAATAACTCATTTGAAGAATTTAGCCAACTGCTTGGTACATGGTAAGCCCTCAATAATGGTTAGATATTAGTATTAATTTGAAAAATAATTTAAAACCCCTTGATGATGCATTTGGCAACTGGCTTGAGCTGGAGCTGAAGTTTAAGTTCTTATACTTAATATATAAGGAGTGGACTAAATGTATTAATTTCTGAGTAGGAGGAGTGGAGAGTAAGGTGGGGTAGGGCAGGAACATCAAGGAGCAGGGAGCCCAAGGGTGTGTCCCTGTGTTCCCAGTATTCTTCAAGCTTAATATCCCTAGATTGGTTTGACATAATTAGTATCAGATTACCTAGGAGTTCCTAGAATTGCGTTTCCCATCCTAGAAATCTTAGCCAGTCACAGAACTCAGAATCACCCCCATGGATATTTAAACCATAGCAGAGAAGAGCCACCAGGGGGCAGCATACTGCAGCTAAAGCCGGGGCGTACTGGATGCCGCAGCCAGCCCCTGGGAACACCTCACCTGCAGGCTGCAGTTTCACATCGTTTATTCCACAGTCATGCGATCTTGCCGTTTTCTCTCATGGAATATCCTCAACCGCATTTAATGCATTGTGGTGGAGTTAGGTGTAAATTTAAAAACAGAAAATTATATGACCATCTTTATAGATATCTAAAAACCATTTAATCAAATTCAATTTCCATGTCTATTTTTTAAGAAAACGCTTACTCAACCAGAAGTGGAAGAAAATAGTCTCACCATCATAACAACCAATTGTTCGCTCACCTAACACTCTTTTTCTAGAAATCACAGCAGACATCAGACTTAAGGTGACACCTTAGAGCAGCAGCTGCAACACAACCCGGTTAGAACACATGGAGCAATGAGGCTTGAGGGAAAAAAGGTAGATGGTCAAATCAGCTGAAGATATGTTTATTAGCCTTGGAAATCCACAAGGCATATTAGCATCAAAATTCCTGATTCTTGCTGAATTAAAGAACCAAGTTTGTCTTTGTTTAACCCAGTGTATTTTAAAGTTGTGTGGACCCAGAACATTTTGTTTTTCCTCAATAAAACGATTAGCATCCTGCACAACGGTGTTCTTCAGATGTCAGTTTGGGAGACATCACATTAGAATCTTCCTACTCAAGGTCACACCATTTCCAGGGTGCCTGCTATCACAACAGTTACTTGCCTTCATTCTGAAGGTGCCAGACGAGAGATTAAGGTGACAAAAAGGACGGACAGGTAGATGCATCAGCAAGACAGGGACAAAACTGACATTATTCGCAGAAGATGTGTTTGTCCACCCTGAGGATAAACTGAAAAGCTACAAGAACTGACCAGAGCATTGAATGAAGAACATGACACAAGGTGATAAATATACCAGGATCAGTGTCTGTTCTTTACACCAGCACTAACAAGTTAGAAAGCATTGCAGAGGGAAAGGAGATACACTTAGCAAAATATGTGCAAACATGTATGCTAAAGGACATTTGAAAGGAACCCTTACATCACTGGAGAAATGGATCCTGTTCTGAGACTATTTCTGTAAAACTGTCGATCTTCCCTCAAAGAATCTGTAAATTTGTTGTGATTCCAATAAAATCTCCACAGGAATGTTTTATCTTGACAAGATGATTCTATAGTTCATCTAGTAGCATAATTGCACCGAATGGCCCCTGATCCCACTAGATAGGGCTGGGGCTCAGGAACTCACCCCTGGATAGAGAGGGAAGCAGTTTTCTGAGAAGCATGTAGGTCCCTGGATACCTTCAAAAGATGTCTCCATCTTGACATCCCCTGTGATCTTCTGAGACATTTCCAACTCCACTCGAAGGAACTGGACACAGGATCTTCCCCCACTAACCGGGTCCTTCCCTGGGTGTTCTCTAGTTTGAAAAGACACCGTCATATTTCCAGTAGGACAGGTCAGAAGCCAGAGGCCCCTGACCTCTGTGTTCTCTCCATCCCACATTCAACTGACCAGGAAGTACAGTTGATTTTATCTTCTGAATATTTCTAGAACCTGTCCACTTTGTCCATCTCTGTTGCCATCACCCTACTTTAAGGAATTGTCATCTTTCACTGGGCCATGCCAGTGGCTTCTTTGTAGGCACTTGGTCACCTGCCAGTATTTGCCACCCTGCAGTAGTGAGCTTTAGCAAATGCAAGGCAGGCCAGGCTCTGTAAGATCTAGCCACTGCCTACGTTACCAGCCCAGCACCGGTTCCTTCTTTCCTTGTCCTCTGGACTCCTGGCCCACGGGGCTCCCTCACCCTCTGGAGCACGCACATGCCGTCCTGACCCAGTATCTGTGCACATGTTGTTCCCTCTTCCTGGGAGGCTCCGCCAGAGCCACTGTATTGCACCACCAGGGATACAGTGATGTGCATGGTACTGGCGCCCCCTAGAGTTGTGCAGCAGGAGCCGCTCTCACGGCTCTGCCTTCTTCCTGCTAACAATTACTCACCCTTCAGAGCTCAGCTCCACAACCACGTCACCAGGAAAGTTCCTGATCAGATCAGGTCAGCTGTCTGCTGCTTGCTTCCATTGTTGCCAATTTACTACAACGCTAAACACACTGTTCATCCTATAGTAATCTGAACCTTTATTGAGCTATAATTTGTATGTAGTGAAATTCACTCTTTTCCAGTATATAGATCCATGTTTTGATAAACACATAGAGTTGTGAAACTGCCATGTCAATCAGGATATAGAATATTTCTGCCACCCCAGAAAGTTTTCTCATGCCCCCCACCCAGAGCCAACCCCGTACCTGACCCACACCCTTAGAACCACTGGTCTGATGTCTACAACTATCATTTTGCCTTTCACAGAATGTCATCTCGATGCAATCTACAGTATGCAGCCTGTTGAATCTGGTTTCTTCCACTTAGTCCTTGTGTAATAATTTAACACGTGTCTTCCCTGCCGGAATGTGATGCTCTGCACAGTGAGGAACCAAATCTGAATCAGTAACTACTGTATCACTACCACCTACTGTGGCATTCCTCCACCTTTTTTCATTACTGCTCCTCCAAGGAGAAAATTTTAATTTAATTTAAATTATTCCTGATGAGAGAAATTAAATACTAAGGACAAAGAAGTAGTTGAGTAGGGTTGAGCTTTGGTGGATCATAAGACATTGCAATAACTAAATATTTTTTTCACCCTCCAAGAATGAATTTTTACCCCTTGGGGCGATATCACCTCCACTGAGCATGCGCAGCCTGGCACATAGTAGATGCTCAACAAAATGTCTGCAGATTAATGAGAGAATGCTTACAGACAACGACACATGGTGTCACCTCCCAAGGGAGCCAGCTCCTCTTGTTGGAAGGCACTGCTGTACGCCCATTTCAGGCTAGGCTAGGAGTGACTACTCACCCAGATGTGGAAATGCCATCCTTCTCCTGAAAACCCCACCAATAACCTCAAGGTGCCATGTGAGTGGCCTTAGAAACAAGGCTCGGCATCCATGTATTCAAGTCATAATCAGACTTGTGCTTTGGAAAGTCCACTCTGGGTCAGAGCGGGAGAAGAACGAGGGGAAAGAAGGTGGAAGGGAGGAGAGCCCATAAGAGGCTCTTGTGGTCATGGTAAAAAAAATGGTGGTGGTTTGGACTTGGCTGGTGGCAGCCAGGCTGGAGACCCATGGATGTTCTTGAGAATAATTTACAAAGTTGGTGATGAGTTCATTGTAGAAAAGCGGAAGAAGAGTGGACATCCATATTTCTAGCCTGAAAATCTGGGGCCACGGGGGTGCCGTTTCCTGGGTTTGGATAGTTTGGACACCTGGTTGCAGGGAGGCTGATGGCATAAAGTTCATTTGTGGACGCTTGAGGCTGAAATGGCTTTGGGTTATTCAAGTGCAATGTCTAGCTATTGAATAGACAGGTAAAAAGTTCAAGAGAGCTTCGGAGCTAAAAGTAAAGATTGGGAATGGTGCCTGTAGAGGGTAACCCAGGCCACAGGAGTGAGGGACTGCTTCAGAGAGCACGATTCAGGAGAAGAATAGAAGGTGCAGGGTGGACACCTACAGATTAGCAACATTGAAGAGGAGGCACAGGGGTGAAATGAACCATTAGTCCAGCACTGACAGCTGCACTGTGTATTCAGTTTTCTGTCACTGTTGGTTGGTTTCATTTTTTACTGGTATAGAAACAATGCCGTCATGAGTATGTTTGTGCAGAATATCTCTGTGCAAAGATATTTCTGTGCAAAGATATTTCGGATCATTTTCTCAGGATAGATTCTTAGAGGAATAAGTAGGTTCAAGGATAAGAACATTTATGACTATTGATATATTCCGTCACATTCCTTCCACAAGGTTATCAGCATGCCTTCTTGTCACCAAAATATGAGAGCATGTGCTGATCAATACATTTAGTCTTGTTCTCATTAATCTATGCTAGTTGGATAAGCAAGGACAGAGGAAGAGAAAGAGGGAGAAAGGAAGGGAGAGAGGGAGAGGACTAGAGAGAAGGCAGGTGGATGGAATCCACAAGACTGGGTGACTGATGAGACACAGGAAGCGACAACATCCAGGAAGTCAAGAATGAGTCCCAGGTTCTCCACCTGGACCCCTGGGTGGAGGCTGGGTGGACAACTAGGAGCAGAAAGTGGTTCGGCATAAAGGTGATGAGTTCTGTTTTACCTTCTTGGAGGACAAGGGACCTGTGAGGCCCCCAGAAGGTCAGATGTCAAAGGTTAATTATGTTTGCAGGTCTGAAGCTCAGAAGAGAGACTTGGGTTCCAGACGAAATGAGCTGCAACCGCAGTTCTTGATCCAGAAGTCGAGCGGGGCCTCCAGAGGGCACGTCTCAGGGAACCTGAGCCCCGTCCTCTCCTGGGCTCTTCTGATTTCAGCTGCACCTGTGGTGGACAGTCCCATACTCCCGGGAGCTCAGGCCCCACCTCAAATGTCCCTTCTTCAATGCCTCTGCTGTGTGCTCAGCCTGCACTCAAGTGTCACCTGGACATGCGAAGAGTAAGTGTCCCTGTGGACACTTACTCCCATGGAGACAGGAGCCAATAGATCAGGGCTCTGCCCCCACTGTTGGAAAGAAAAAGGGGTAGGGGCATTCTGTGCGTCTCCCAGAGGCCCCTGGAGGGCTCAGCCCCTGGTGCAGACAGCTGCCGGCTCAGTAATGCCCCTGACATTGTGCTCCCTCATGTTCCCTGCCCCCCACTCCTGCTTCCTGGATCAGTCCTGGTCTTGGCTGTGCTAGTGGCTGCGGGCAGCCCCCTCCATCCCTGCAGGGCAGATGTGTCGCTGGGCTGGGCAGTCCTTCCTGTGCTGGGGCCAGCTCTTTTGGGAGGTCAACAGCTGGAACAACACGCCCTCAACTGGCTGAGGTTCATCTGCACAGCCCTGGAACCCCGACCCCAACCCCTCTCCACAGAGCTCAGGTACTCACAAACCAGTCTCCTAGAGGGTGTGTGCTCTCACTCTTCTGAATGCAAGAGGGTGAAGGGTGGAAGGCAGGTTTCCAGTCCAAAATGATGCTCTCCCCGCAGGCAGTCGGGGCCCCTGCCGGCTTCAGTGCTCTGTGTTGTCCCCCAAACCAGAGCAGGACCTGGAGGCCCTTGATCATCCTCCAAATGTTCTCCCACCCCCACCTCACAAGCTCAAGCCACTCGCCTGGGCCAGCTGCCACAGCGCCACCTCCAGGCCATCGTGGGGAAAGGTATCTTTGAATTCCACAGGGTGCCTGGATGAGTCTTTCAGGCTGGGAGGCAGGATGGCAAGGCCGGTTGAAAGCTGATGCTGTTGGGCAGCTCACTTCACCTCTCTGAGCCCTGTGGTAAAGTGGGCATGGCAATTCCTCCAGACAATCACATCACACACCTACAATGTGCCTGGCACCCAGCAAGAGCCCAGCCACCAGGTTAAGTGGCATACTCGCTGGCCTGGTTTGAAAAATCCCCAGACAACCAACAATGTCTAGGTCTCATGCAAGACTTGTAGAAGTCCTTGTCCCCTCTCCTTTCATGCGTTCTTGGCTCCCCCCCTCTCCCTTAGACCTCAGAGGCACAGAATTCCATTGTTCACCATCCTCAGTTCAGCTCACAATCATTATTGGCCACACCTGTTTCCTCCTACTTATTCCCAGGTCTCTGTTTGCTTTATTTTTGTCTCTTTCATCCTCCTTCTTGAATATTGTCCCTTCCCTCTCCTCTGTCCCCTCAGGCACACATTCTTATGTTGTCAATGCGTGAGTATGTGGGTAGCCATGAAAGTATATATTGCAGCTTATTTAAGTAGTGTTTGCCAGACATCTTGTTTACATTTTTACGATCTGCTTGTGCAAATACACGTCATTGTAATTCATTCCATTGAACCGCTGCGTGGTGTTCCTCATTTGCATACGCCCCTGTGATGCATCTGTTTCTTCATGAATAGGCATTTCCATTGTTTCCATCCCCTGGCTAGTACCAGTAAATGCTTCAAGGAATACCCTTGGGCAAGTTGCTCCATCTACCTGTGTGAGAGGTGCTCTGGAGTGTGCGCCCAGAAACAGAATTGCTGGGGTGTAGGGCACATGCTCTCCATAAGGGCCCCACTGGTTCACACACCCACGGAGACAAGGGTCCCTGGGTCCCCATCTCTTCACCAGCACATGCCCATTGGGTGGCTATAGAGCGGAGCTCTCTGTGACCTCCCTCTCCTCTATCCTGGCTGTCCCCCCTGCCTATGCTGCATATGCTCCTGTCCTCTTTTAAGACAAGTGGTTCCAATGGCTGGATGTCCCCACACCCCATCACTTGCTATCATTCACTCACAAAGCACTCATTTGGTCACTGCCGGCTGTACAAGGGCTGGGGTGTGAGCCTGAAGACATACCTAGTGCACGGCCAGCCCCAAGGTGGCTCTAGAACTCCATCCCTACTGAGGGGGCCAAGTCAGTCCTTCGACTGCAGCTTGCATGCCTACCCCCTCTCTCTAGGACATGTTATAGAATTGTGGGCAAACAACAGCGATGACTTTTGTGGGTAACTGTTTGGGCTGCTGTCCCGAGGCACCGTTAGCATTTTCCTTGGTTGTTTCTGGGGCATGAGGGGCCACAGTGTCGCACAAATTGGGCTCTGGGGGTGGGTGGCAGAGTCTCTTTCAAGCTCCCATTTCTCCAAATCTCTGATGCGCTTTTTGCACATAGGCTTTCAGAGTCACAGGCTCTGGGGTCAGCATGTCCTGGGTTCAAGTCCCAACTTCGCCACCTCACAGGACGTGGTAGACGATAAAGACATTGCCCACGGGAAATGCGTAGCAGAGGTCCAGGCATGGACCGAGCCCCAGAAATGGCCATCCAGTAACCCAGGAAATCCATTTTCCCCTTGACAAGTGACAACAGTGACTCCCAGAGAGGTGGAGCTCCTTGCAGGAGAGCAGAATGCAAGCTCAGGTCTGTCTGCCTGTTTTCCATTGTCGCAGGATGCTTGGCTTTATCGCCCGGCACCTTGGGCTAAGAAATCCAGCAGTAGATACCTTCATGGGGGCTCCAGGTCTCAGAGTCCTCCCCAGGGTGGGCAACAGGTCCCCTTGGTCATCTCGGCAGGAATCTCTCCAGGTGTGGGAGGCCCAGGGCCCGACCTGGCGGTAGGAAGCTCCTAGGTATTGGGAAAGGCAGTAGGCTGGCCTTTCTCCAAGTGCATTCAGAGCCAACCCAAGGGGATACCCCGATTCTGCCGGTGCCGGCACGCCTGGGGCACAAGCATTGGAGACATTAAATATTAAACGTGTCGGCTGGCTTCCAAGCTTGGTAATTAAGACTCTTATTTCATATTTCACACAGGATGGACAGGCAGGTCATGGGGCTGCTCTGAGAGGTTTCATAGCTTCCTTGTTCGCAGACCAAGCCGCTCTTCTGAGGAAAACCCCTCTCACTGGGGACCCATGCTGCCCTATTTACAAAGCGTTTTCCCGGGAGAGTAGGATGTACGGGTCTGGAGGTGTCCAGGGTAAAGGGCCCCCGGGAGCTCCCAGCAGGGTCTCAGGCTTTCTTTCTACTTCTCCAAAGGGGTCTGTGTTCCCATGAACCTGCAAAGGGCTGGGCCCCGGGCCCCTCACCCCTGCGGTAGCAGCATCCTGGGAAACGGAGCCGGCTCTGGAAATGTGGAGAGAGAAGGCGTTCCAAGCCGGGACTAGCGGGAGGGGGAGCCTTCCCTTAGCTTCCAGCGCCATCTGCTGCCCGTGTGCCCAACTGCAGCTTGCCCAGAGGCCAGCTGGAAACCCAATTGGAGCTCTGGGCAAGAAGAGAGAAAGAGGATCAAGGAAAATCAGGCCTGGTGCGTCGGGAACACTTTTAAAGCACAATTTACACTTGTGAATGGTTCATTCTGTCATTCTCCAGGATCAAGGGGTAGACAAGACTCCGACTTGCATCTCTGGGGACCCATCCCAGTGTAGTAAGTAACCAGAGTAGGCCCAGTGACCATGGTGGCCTGTCACTGGAGTGTTCTCGATGTGGAGCACTGGCCTACATGATTGACATGCGTTGTCTCATTGTGGGGGCTTCTATGGTGGTGCAGCCCATGTTACCGATGAAAACAATAGGTATTGGGTGTCAGGACGTATTACAAAGCTGTAGTGATTACGACGTGTAGTGTCAGCTCAGACACAAAAATGGGTGGAGAAGAAGGATCACCCCAAAGCAGGTCCTCACACACATGGACGTGTGATAAACGCAAAGCGGAGGGGACAGGAGAGAGTTTTCTATAGGTAATTTGGAGACAATTGGGTCTCCACAGGAGGGGGAACTGAAATGGGACCTCTGATTTCTCCATATGCCACCATACAAATGGAGTGCAGGCCTCAGGAGGAGCTGGAAGCAAGAACTGAAGAACTACTGAGAAGCCAGGGGCTCCTCCGTCCCTACGGAATTGCTCCCCTCCCGACACCTGCTGAGTGCATTTTAGGTGCTGGGCACTCTCCTGAGGGCTTTGCCAGCACTCCCGTTGAGTCCCCACAACATTTCTCTGAGGCCAGTATTATTATCCCCATTTCACTGAAGAAACTGAGGCTCTGAGAGCAAGTCATTTGTCCATAGATAAATAATGCACAGGAGGCGGGGCTGGGATTTGAACCCGAGGAGGGCAGTTTCGGAGCCCTCTGTGTGACAGCGCCCTTCTGGAAACAAGAAGCTCACTGTGGTGTGGAGAGGAATGTGAAGGCTGGTGGGTGAACAGAGAGGGGTGGGAAGTGGACCCACAGAAAGGTGGGTAGAACCAGGTTACCAGGGGTCTAGAATGCCAACCCAGGAGCTCGCCCCTTGTTCTCCGGGAGGGT
The DNA here is from genome assembly GCA_004027555.1 of Craseonycteris thonglongyai. NCBI lineage: Eukaryota > Metazoa > Chordata > Mammalia > Chiroptera > Craseonycteridae > Craseonycteris > Craseonycteris thonglongyai. Next base: position 31,428 of record PVKE010000561.1, on the reverse strand, counting down.
TGGAAAGCCAGAGAGTCATGCTTGCTTCTTTCCAGCAAGTCTCCAGGTCACTGCTCGGGACCCCAGGCTGGCAGTTTTGAGAGGACTGTTCACAGGCCCGCTCCCTTCCGGTCTTAGTCCTTCTTTCTTAAGCCTTAGAGGTGACCCCATTGCATCTTCTCTGCCTGGGACACATCAGAATCTGGCCTTGCAGGATGCCACCCCAGGACAAAGAGGAGAACTAGGAGGTAGGCAGCTATGTTAGTTAGAAGGTTCTGATTGCAAAACAAGGGACACCCACTCAAACTGGCTAATGCCCCAAAGTAAGAATTCCACGTTTCCAACAGTGAGAATCGGAAATGCCGGGAGGGCCTGGGAGGGCCTGGAATCAGGAGTTAGGGATCCCATGGGCTATGAGTGGCCCCTCTCTTCTTTCTGCATCTCCTCCCCTCCCCCCTTCCTTTTTTAGTCTGGGTCATGTGGCCACTCCTCTCTGCTGTTGCCTCAGTATCCGCCTCTCCAGCCACCTACTTACAGGTGAGCCGCACGTCTCTAGCGGCAGCTCTGCTACTGGACTCCCAGCATCTGATACCTCACCACCTCCTGGACATGGAAGCACCTCACACTCAGTGTGTCTCAGGCTAGACTCACCCGCCTGCCCCAAACCCAGTCTCCTGACACTGTTGCCACCCAGTGAGTGGCACCCTCACCAGCCCAGTTAACCCAGTCACCAATGCCAAAAATGTGGGCGTCACCCCAGTCGCCTCCTGCTCCCTCACTCCCACATTTAAGAGTCGCCAAGTCCTGTTCATTCCTCCTCCTCACTAGCCCTGCAATCGGCCCTTTTTCTCTAACTCTCCACAGCCACCCCCTTTAAGGCCTCTCACATGGATGGCTGCTGTAGTCTCCTTGTATTCCTCTCCCCCTTCAGTCTTAAAACACGTGGGGCTGTGTCACTCCTCTGACTAAAACCCCCAGTGACCGGCATATAGATAGACACACAATTCAATGGAATAGAAGTGAGAGTCCAAAAATAAACTTATATATTTATGGTTGATGGATTTTCAACAAGGGCACCAAGACAAGGTTAGTCTTTGAGACACATGGTGCAGGGGCCACTGGATAGCAAAAGAGTGAAGCAGGACACCTCCCTCATGCCATATACAAAAATTAACTCAAAATTGATCTCAGACTTAAATGTAAGAGCTCAAACTATAAAACTCGTAGGGGAAAATGTAGGTGTAAATCTTCATGACCTTCAATGGTTTCTTAGACATGACACCAAAGCATGAGCAACCAAAAGAAATGTATGTAACTCGGACCTGATCAAAATGAACACTTTTGTGCCTGAAAGGACACTAAAGGTTTGGCATTTCATCAAAAGGTGAAAGATTGAGTGACCATCTGACCCAGCAATTTCACTTATGTATGTATACCCAAAAGATTTGAAAACATTATGCTGTTCACACAAAACCTTGTATGCAAATGTTCAGTGGCAGCGCTATTTAAATGGCCAAAAGATACAAACAATCCAAATGTCCATCAACATATGAATAAACAATATGTAGTATATCCACACAATGGAATAATATTCGGCCATAAAAAATAATACTGATACATGTGACAACATAGATAAAGCTTAGCCATATTACGCTAAGTAAAAGAAGCTAGACACCAAAGGCCACATATTGTATGACTCCCTTCATAAATCCAAAGAGACAGAAAATAAATTACCCGGTAGTGATTTCTAAGCTCAAGAGAGGAGAGAATGGAGAATAATTGCTCATGGCATGGGGTTTCTTGGGGCAGAGAAATGTTCTAGAATTAGAGAGTGGTAATGGTGACATAATTTTATGAATGTGCTAAGAACAACTGAATTATACACTTTAAAAGAATGGAGCTGATGGTATGTGAATTCTATCCCAACTAAAAAAACATTTTTTTTCACTGGCTCCTCATGGCCCCCAGGACGTTTCATGATCTAACCCTGCTTACCCTTCTAGGCCTAGCTCCTGTCAGTCTTCCCATTGATCATTTTGCTCAGATCCCAGGAATAACCTTTTTTTCTTTTTTTTTTTAAGGGACGTGACATTGGGATTTGACCTTAGACCACAGGAGCTGGACAAGCATTTTTCTAAGTCTATTTCCTCTGCATTTACATGTGTGAGTTGTAATAGCTCTTGACTAACCATGGCTGCTGCTTCCTCTCAGCCTAACTTCACACAAAATTCTCTTGAAGCGAACCCTGCCCCTAAGTACACAGGGAAGGGCCTGCTGGGAAATGTAGTTCCAGCTTAGCTACATTGACCCAGCAGCAAGCCACCCACCATTATTTTCCCATGGTGGTGTCCTGCTTGGAACATTGTCCCCTCTCCTCTTCTCACCCACTCATTCCTACTCAACCTTTAGCTCTTAGCTTCCAGCAGGAAGTCTCTCTGGCCCTCCCTCCAGATTTGGGTATTCCCCACCTCTATCCCCCAAGGCCCACTTTATGGGGTCCACCACATATAGTTGTGGGGGTTATACACACTCTTAGGGCACAGTTCCCATTCATGGTCATCATAGATGTGCATCTTTATATGACTAGTTTCCCACAGGTGGCGGTAAAATGACTGGAGCAATTGGCAGCTTCTAATTCTAACAAAGGTGTTCATAGCCTGTGCAGGGCTAATGTGCTTTCTTTATCTCAAAAGATGGTGGTACTTGGCTGCCAGTCTGTGTCCCTTTCTAAACTCAGTTTTGGGCACCATGTGGGAACAACTCCATTGGGGTATCCAGCATTTAGCACAGGGCCTGGCAGACAGCAGACACTCAATGTTCATGAAACAAAGGAATAAACGAAGATTTAGGAGATGAGAGCAGGGTTAGCAGGAGCGAGCACAGAGAGATGGAAGAGCTGGGGATCAGACAGAGAGAAGAGACGGCATAGCAGGGTAATTGAAAGTACAGATTCAGGAGCCAGGCTCCCAGGTCCATCATTTACCAGCTGTGTGACTTCCAACAAGTCACTTCACCTCTCTGTGCCTCAATTTGTTCATCTTTAAAAAAGAGATAAAAAATAGCACCTTTCCCAAGGGGTTAGTAGGAAACTTCACTGGGCTAATGTTTGTAAAATGCTTTGCAGTATACAAATGTTTGTAGATAGAGGATAGATAAATAGATGATAGATAGATGATAAATAGATATAAATGACAGATAGATGATAGATTGTAAATAGATAATATATTAGATAGATAGATAGATGATAGACAGATAGATATAGATAGAAATAAATGAAGAAAAGATGAAGCATTTTGTTTCTCAAAACCAGAGCAAACAGCAGTCCCTCTAAGGAAGCAGCTGCTGGGGTTCCTTGTTTGAGGGGAAGAAGGCAATGTAACGCTTCTACTCTGAAAATATACAGGTTTAAGAGCATCAAGACAAATGCCCCTGCTGGTAAGAACATCCAGACTAGAGGGTATTGCATTAGCATACTGTTAGTTAAGGAATTATAGCTCTTAGGATACCAGCTTCTGCACAATAAAATGATTTTTAAAACAACATTTAAGAAGCTGATTAAAACATAATGTTCTGTTTAGTTACTGCCACAAAATGTTTTGTTTGCAAATTACAGCCTCGTGGAGTTAATTTACTTTCTGCTGACGCCTGTATTAGCCGTGATGGACCAGGCCCGCGCAGCAAGCGTGGAGTCAGGGGGAGGTGAGCATGTGGCACCACCGCTGAGACTTTCTAGAGGAGGTGCCATGGCCAGGCTTCCTCCCCACCCTTAGGACCCTGAGGGCCCCCCAGGGGCCAGCAAGTGGCAGCCCTCCCATAAGCTCTTCTCACCGTGTAGGATTTGGGGCTTGGCAGGACACCGTGTGCTGCTGAGAGCAGACAGAGAACTGGCAACTCCAAAGACCAAGTTCAGCCAACTGATTGTTAACCTGGCTCACATCACAGTTTCTAAAACTTCAAGCCAACATTTACAAACCAGGAGATCTTACTTAAAAATATGGCTGTTTTGCTACTTTAGGGGGAAAAAAAGGGGGGGAAGAATCAGAGCAACACTGGACTGTTGTTGTCCTGACAGCAAAAGGGTGGAGTCCTAGCGCTCACAGGTCTTTCCAGTTTGTCACAATCCCTACCATTCTCTGCTGTCTCCCTCACATTCAGGAGTTTGAGCCTCACTCCAATCCTGGTTGCTGGTGCAGGGAAGCCACTGTTTTTGATTTAGTGTAGAAAGCTCCTCCCAAGGCATGTATACATCATTCAACATACCCGTAAGAAACAGCGCACTCAAGGCTGGGCGACTGAGGAGCATTTAGTGATAGCGCGATTCACAAAGGTATGAACAAGGTTTAGGAAAAGCAACAGGGAATGATACAGTGGGGTTGTTACCACCCTAGGTCTGAAGGGATGCAGGCCAGAAAGTTACTGATGGAGCTGAGGTTGGGTCAAGGGCTGCAGCTAGCCATGGCGACTCCACATGAACAGAGCCTGAAGGAAAAGAACCCTCTGAGTGCCCTCTCCTCCCTCCCTCCAATCTCCTTGGATGCTCCCCATTGGCCACACCAACTGAAAGACAAAAGACAAGAGTCCATATAGGTTAGCCTCCCAGAACACAGAGCTGGAGATGGGGGCGTATAAAAAGAGGATCTGTAGTGAGGGCCATATGGAAGAGAGCCAGCATGCCATGCATCTTTCAAAAGTGGCAAAGCAAAAAACTACGGAGAGGACCAAATGTGTAAGGAAAAATAAGGAAGTGTGTATATTCATGTGGAAGTTAAGAGTATGTGTTCTTATACCTTGGGTGTGCAAATGCCCACTTCATTTTTTCTCTTTGGCAGCTCTTTCCTGGCCCCTATAGGTATCCAACTTGGCATCAGTGACTGGGAAAGTGAGGCCCTTCCCTGCTGCCTGCTTCCACTCCACCCCACTCCCGTCCATTCCCCAAAGAGGAAACAGCATCAAAATGAAACCCTTCCCATCCTCCTCTCCACTTGGCTCATCTGTGTGGGGGGACAGGTCGCAGCTCAGACATTGCCCTCCCCTGGGACCTGCCCTCCAAAAGAGCTCATCTCTTGTGTCTGCTCCTGCTGCCACACAGTGTCCCAGTAAGGCAGAGTGTCCCTGCCCCGCAGGGTGGGGGAAAGGGCTGTGTGGCTGGGAGAGAAACTCAGGGAGGGAGGAGTCAGAAGCCTCACTTGGGCCCCAGATTCAAGCTGCGTTCTCCAGTTCCAATTTGCCACTAGTATAGCTGAAGCTATTGTTCCCATTTGACCTTGGTTCTTTATGCTTTGTATTGAACATTTGGCTTACTTTTTGACTATGTAGCACAGACCCCCATCCTGTGTTTGCGGAATTCCTCAGCTTATGAGCCTTGGTGGGAGACAGAACCCACCTCCCACTGTAGAAGCCCCAAAGGCCGGGTAGTTGCTTTCCCAGCCTCCCTTGCAGCTAGGAAGCAGGCACAGGAGCCGGCGCAGTCTTTGAATCAGTCACTAGAGGCTCAGGTAGGCAGTTGCAGCTAAATTGGCCTCCAAGCCAGCAGGGACAGCAACAGTGCAGACCAAAGTGTCCATGGGCAGTGACAATGATGGTGGCATCAGCATCCTAGCCACTCCAGTTCTGTGACCTGATTGTAGGTATGTTTGCATAGTCACTGAGCCTGATTTTCCAGCCCTCCCTCCAGCCACTATGTGAGCCACCAATACCCTTTGAGTGAATTCCTTTTCTGCTGAAACTAGCCAGGCTCCATTTCTACTCCGTGTAAGTTTGAATTCCTAGTGATACCAGCGTATACTTACCCTGACAGCCAGAACCACGGAGGAACGAGGTGGTGAATGGCAACTACAGCCACTCCCCCAGCAATTGCGTGTCAGCTAAGACTATCTTGATGGTAAAAAAAACACAAAAACAAAGCAAAACAAAGCAAAAGCAAAGCTTCAACCTAACAAATAATAAAGGGAATGAGCTGGTCCACAGGAGCCTGGTCAGGTGAGGCTGAGGGCAGACTCTCATCAAGATACTAGCTTTTCTCCAGCTCTTTTTGCATGTTTCTCTTGCTGTCAAGTTCACGTCCAGCCCCCACATGGGCCCCTGCAACCACTGGCTCTCCTTTTACGGTAACAAAATGGCTACAATAGTTCTTGACCTCACATCCTCCCACACCATCCCACAAAAGAGGATCTCTTCTGGTAGCTCCTGCACAAGTCCCAGGGTGTCCCTAAGGGGTCACATGCCTGTCCCTGCACACACCATGGTGGCAGGAAAATGGGATAAGCTGATTGGCTTAAGCAAATCAAAGCCCATCCCTGGAGCTGAACCACCTCAAACCACAGGGTGAGGATGGGCCAGTGGGGAAGTCCCCGAGAAAGTCAGCTTACTGTTGGTGGGAAGAGGGGCATGAATGCTGGGAACCTTTGGGGGACTCAGACATCTGGGGCCAGTCCCCTTTCCTCAGCGACCAGGTTTGTAGCATGATGGTGCGGAGGGGGGGGGGGTACATATTGAAGCCCTAACCCCCAATACTTCAGAATGTGACTGCATTTGGAGATAGAGCTTTAAGGAGGTAAGTTAAAATGAGGCCATTAGAGTGGGACCACATCCAAAATGATTGGTGTCCTGAGGAGAAGAGGACATTAGGAGATACAGAGGGACATCAGGGCACATGTGTTCGCACAGAGCAAAGGCCATGTGAGGACATAGTCAAGGTGGCCATTCATAAAGCCAAGGAGAGAGGCCTCAGGTGAAACCAAACCTTGATCTTGAACTTGCAGCATCCAGAACTGTGAGAAACATTTGTTATGGCCGCCCAAGCTGACTGATACAGTGGTCATTAGCTTTGAACAAGTCATGCTGTGAAGGGGGAGGGTCAGTCCGGCCAGGTTCCCATCCCCACGCAGCCTCTTACAGGTTGCCTGGGCAAGTCACTCCACTTCTCTGAGCCCTAACATCCCTAAACATGTTACTCCCAGCAGAAACTTTCCCCACCCCTGCATATTTCCCTTGTCCTCAGGGTCAACGTCAAGGTCAAGTTCCCCAGGTGGCTTACCAGGCCTGCAGTGACCAGACTCCCGCCCTCCCCTACCACCTCATCTCCACCACTCCTTTCTCCAACTGACAGACTCCCACCAGACTGAGCTCTTCTCAGTTCCTTAAATGCTCCGTGCATGTTCTCCTCTCTGGGTCTTTGCCTGCCCCCTCTGCCTGGAATACACTCGCCCCGCCTCTCCACTTGGCCAGGTCGTCCTTTAGGCTTCAAGGTGGATTTTAAGCGGGAGGGCCTCTCGGCCCGTGAGCGAGTCCGAGGTCTCCTCTACGCTCTCCTGCTCCATAGCTCCACACTGGATTTGAAATCGCCTTTAGGCCTCTCTGCTACACCATGAACTCTGTGAGGACAGGAGCTGTGACTAAGCCATTCACCTCTGAATCCCGTAGGCTGGAACGGGGCCTGGACTAGTGCAAGCCCTCAATAAAAAAAAATTTGCTGTCTGGTCTATGGCTGCCAAAATCAATTACCACAAATTTAACAGCTTAACACAAATTTATTAAATGTACTATTTTACAGTTCTGTAGGGTCAACTGGTAGTGGGGGGCTGGGGGGTAGATACCTGTCAGTTTTATTATTCTTTCCAAAAATCTAACTTTAGGTTTTATTGATCTTCATTATTGTGCTTCTGTTTCGTATTTAATTAATGTATGATCTCATCTTTCTTATGCCCTTCCTTTCACTTTTTTTGGGTTTATTTTGTTTCCTTTCCCCAACTTTTTAAGTTAAGCGTTTAACTCATTACCTTTACACTTTTCTTCTGTTATTAAAAATTGAAGGACATAAATTTCCCTCTTAAAATGCTTTTTGCTGATAACACAGCTTTGGAATATGGTATTTTCACTGTTAATTCTAAATATTTTTAAAATTTCATTATAATCTCTTTTTTTAACCTGTTAATTATTTTCATGTATGTTTTTAAATGTTCAAATATAGAGAATACTTTGATTCATAGAAATATAAAATTATATAATCACTGTGGAAAAAATTTGACAATTTCTTAAAAAGTTAAACATATACATGAAGTAATCCCACTAGTAGGTATTCACAAAAGTAAAATGAAAATTTAAAGACTATACATGAATATTTGTAGTGGCTTTATGCATAATTACCAAAAATTGGAAACAACTCAAATGTTCTTCAACTGAAAAATGGATAAACAAACTGTGGTATAGCTATATAATGGAATACCACTCAGCAACAAAAATGAATAAATTGCCAATACCTCAACATGAACTAATCTCAAATGGATTATATGTTAGGTGAAAGAAGCCAGATTCAGAAGGCTACATACTATATGATTCCATTCTGGAAAAGGCAAAAATATAGGGATAGAAAACAGATCAGGGAAATAAGGGTAATCCACAGGGTAGAAGAAAATATTTTAAAATCACATATTTTATAAATAACTTATATCCATAATATATAAACAACCTCAAAACAGAACCATTAGAAAGGAAGCAATTGAGTTTTTAAGGGGATAGAGCAGAAGATTGAGCACATACTTCACCAAAGAAGATATGTAGATGGAAAATATGCACATGAAGAGATGTTCAAAGAAATTAGACATTAGAAAAAAGTAAAATAAAACCACAATGAGATGTCACAACATATATATTAAAAGGACCACTACTGTATGGTGAATTTGTTCATTCTTTGTGTAGTTCCATCCATTTTTACTCAAGACCACAATTTGAAGCTATAATATTATGTAGATACAACTTAGGATTATTATGTATTTCTGGTAAGTTGAACCTTTCTCATTATCAAATAGCCTATTTGCATTAGTCATCTTTTGCTAAGCTGGGCTGCAATAGTCGAATGATGGCGTGACTCATGCCCCACCTGCAAGTGACACATTTCATATTGCATTACTCAAAGAAAGCCACATGATCACACCTAACTCGTAAGTTATCCCTGCACTTAAAAGATGGTTTACAATATTTCTCATAGCAGTTGTATATATTTTGTTGTTGTTATATTTGTTGGTATGTAGTCTACAATGTTGCTAGAAAGATAGCCCAAGTAAGAAGTTTATTAGGCTCATCGTTTATTGGGCTCATACAACAAGACATCCAGAGGTAAGCAGTTCAAACCTGGAACTATAGTTTGATGTCATCTGAGACCTAGGTGCTCTCAATCTTTCTGCTTTGCGGGCATTAGTATTTGTTTGTCGTATCATAAGCACATGATGGTGACTGAACTTCCAATCTTCAGGGGCAGGAAAATAAAAGTGGCAAAGCACATAAGGAGCATACTCAACTAGAAGTCCTAGTGGATTTGTAAAAAATAAAATAAACACACAAACAAAACACACTTTTCCAGAAGCCTTACTCAATGACTTCTTCAAAAAGTAGTATGGGCCAGAAGTTGATCATATGACTATGCCTAGTGTAGTCCAACTACCCAACTACTGGGCTAATGAGAGTAAGATTACCAAGACTAGTTTGGACCAATTATGAATCATTCCTTCCAACTGTGTGACGGTCTAACTTCTCCTGAGATCAAAGGATGTCCTCTGATACTTGAATAAAATGGTTTTCCCTACAGGTGCCCAGCACAGCGCCTGCCAAAGGGCACTGGTCCTTTCATTGAATATTTATTAAGAATCCACAACGTGCCAAAGGTACTGTGGAGGCAAGAACGATATGATACATCTCTGCCAGGCAGGCTGAGATAGGTCAAAGTTTAGGACTCAAGGTCCCCAAAGCTTATTTGATTGACCTGCTCCAGGTCACACCGCGCAGGCGCTGGCTCCTCGGTCTGCTCCCGAAACTCTTCGCCCGTAACGTGAGTCACGCATGCGCGTACAGCTTTCTCTCTGACGCACCCCCGGAAGTACTGGCGGTTTCAGGGGGCGGGACCGAGAAGCGTTTCCGGGGGCGGGAGGTGCAGGCTGAGGCGGTCGCGGTGGCGACGGCTTAAGCGGGCCTGGTACGGGTGGCGGAAAGTATCCCGGGCCGGCTATGTGAGCGCCGAGCCCTTGGCAGGTACGGCGGAGTCGGGACAACGGGCAGCGAGGGAACAGGGAGGGAAGCCGAAGAGTTTTAATGGCTTCTCTGCAGGTCCCGGCTTGCGCGCCTCCGGCCGCTCCTGGCCTATTCTGACGCCCGGGATGCTTAAGCTGCCCGCGGGCGGTTGGAGTCCGAGTGCCCCGGGTCCCACTTCGGCGGCCTCCAGCCATCCCGACGTGCGTACCGCGACACCAAGGCCCCCGGGGCACCGTCTCGCCCAAGGTCACCCTGCAGTGGCGGACCTCGGCGGACCAGAGCGCTTAGAGATCCAGCCCTTGTGCGTCCGTTTCGCGGACGCCGGGTGGGGGTTCGAGCCCAGGTCAGGAGAAAGGCTGCGTCCGGATTTCGCTGATAACCGTCCTGTTCACCTTTGTGTGTCACCTCTGTTGCTGTCTCTTGTCACCTGTTGTCACCTGCCCTTTGCCTCTCAGCTTGGCCTTGCCAACTTTGTATTTCTCTCCACTGTCTCTCTGGAGCCCGTCTGTGAGTACCTTTATTTCTGGCCCCACCTTGCTTCTCTGTCTCTTGACCCTGTTTCCCTCTCATGTCTTCCTCATTCATGGTCTGTCACTGCGGTTCTTTGGCTATCAAACTTTCTCTCTCTCTCTCTCTCTCTCTCTCTCCCTTTTCTCTGTGTTTCTCTCGTTTCTACTCCTAACTAGGTTTGTGTGGGCCGGGCGGGGCAGGCCTGCTCGGACCTCTGAGCCATGGAACGTGACTCATGACCCCGTTAAGTTTCCTGCACTGTTGACATTTTCAGGGACTAGACTGCCGTCTGGCCTCAATTCTGACAGGTGTCTGCCCAACCTACGTGTTAGGGTGCAGGATCTCCTGGCAAGCAAACAGGAGGCCATCTCAGAGCCAAAGCAACCTGCTGAATCCTTGTCTTTCCTTACCTATGGTTTTTCAGGCTTGTTCCATCCACTTACCTCAGGATCGCCTCCAGGACTCTCAACAGCCTGCTACTCTTCAAGTTACAGCTGCTCTTCAGGCCTAGCTACAGGCTAAGGAAGGGTCAGTCTGAGAGTCTCTGCCCTTGGGGCTCATGGAACAGTAGCAGAATTTCTGGGAGCACTGTATATTTAGTTCAGAGATTGTGAGTATGTACAGTTATGAGAAGCAATAATTTGGGGTTCATTATATGCCTTACAAAAATAGTCACTGGAGAAATAAGCCGGACACAAAAGAACAAATATTGTATGAGTAAGCTTATACAAAGTATCTAAAATAGGTCCATTCATAGAGACACAGTAGCATATAGTTTACCATGTGTTAGGGGGAGGAGGGAGTGGAGGGGAGGAGGGAGTTATTGTTTAATAAACAATAACTTGTTAGTTATTGAGGGGTCCTCAAACTACGGCCCATGGGCCACATGCAGCCCGCCGAAAACATTTAACTGGCCCGCCGGGTGTTTTTGCCACCGCTGCCTGTCCTGCTTAGCAGCTGACTCGTCCCGGGCCCACAGTCCTGCCCTCCAACGGTCAGAGGGACACTGAACTGGCCCCCTGTTTAAAAAGTTTGAGGACCCCTGGATAGAGTTTCAGTTTGGGATGATAGAAAAAGTTCTGGAAATGCATAGTGATGATTGCACAACAAAGTGGTTAAAATGGTAAATTTTATGTTAAGTATATTTTACCACAATACCAAAAAAGGGGGAAAATTCTCATTGGACGTGTGGAACTAACAAGCTCTTTGAAGGACGATTTTAATTTTCACATGAAGAAAACATAGAATTGGGAAAATAGCCCTTTTATTATAATAATACAAAAATTGTGTTATTATTTCTTCTGTGTATTCTGATGGGAGATGCCTTTATTTTATTTTCTCTTATTTAAGCTGTCGGTTTGCCTGTAAGGTAGTTTATCAAGCTTTCTTAGAAGATGTAACAGCTGAATTATGACCATGTTGAATCCCTATGTGACATTGATTATTTTATGTACTACCAAAAGAAGAGAAAACACTACTAATGAGGCTCTCTGCTTTCTTATCATTTAGGCTTTTCAAAATTCTTATTGGGAAGGTTTTTAGACATTTAAAATATTCTAATGCCTATATCACAAGAAAAAAAAAGAAGTGTTCATTAAACTTCTTAACATTCCTTCCCTTTTGACTGCTTTTCAATTCAGAGTTGTGTCCATACTTTTCCACAGTGTCATCCTTTGTGCCCTCAAAAACATTGATGAGACTTAGGAATGCTCTGTATTATCTCAGGCAGTGACAACTATTAAAATTCCCACATGGCCATCACATCCCAATTTCAGAACTTTTAAAATGTGAAAAAATGTGCCCTTTAAAATCAATTGAATATGCTCTATATCAGTTTCATGAAATTTTTCTTTTTACTTATATCTACAATAAATAGAAAGATTTTTGTCTTATTTTTAACATATTGAAAAAAAACTTTTATTTTGTTGGTAAATAGTTAATAATTTTCATGAAATGAATGCCTTTCTGCCTCTGCTTTCTTAATTTGAGTTTATCCTTAATTCTAATGAATATGAGAGTGTGGTTAAAAACAATTCCTTGGCTTTATTGTAGTGTAATGGCAGGATGACTGATAAGTGGGAAGTTAGTGGCTAGAGCAATACCTTCTTTTTAAAAATATTTTTATTAAAGTATGGTTGGCATACAATAATATATTAGTTTAGGTAGACAACATAGTGTTTCAACTTTTATATATCTTATGATATGATCACCACATTAATCCAATGATCATCTGTCACTATCCTGTTTTTATAGTTCTCTTGACTATGTTCTTCCCTGTGCTGTATGTTAATTACATCTTTATGGCTGATTTGTTCTATAACTGGAAGTTTGTACATCTTATTCTCCTTTACCTTTTTCACCCATCCCCCCACCACTCTCCCCTCGGGCAATCATCAGTTCTGTGTTTCTATGAGTTTGTTTTTGTTTTGTTTTTTTTTTAGGTTCTTCATATAAGTGAAATTATACAGTACTTGTCTGTCTTTACTTATCATAATACCCTCTAGGTCCATCCATGTTGTCACAAATGGCAATTTTTTTTTTTTTATTGCCGAGCAATACTCCATTGTGTATGTATGTGTGTGTAGATATGGATACATATATATCACATATTTATTTATCTATTAATGGACAGCTAGGCTGCTTCCATATCTTGGCTATTATAAGTAACACTGCAATAAACATAGGGTGCATAATACCTTCGTTTTTTTTAATCTCAAAGAGTTTATCACAGTGGAACATTTACCCTGAAGTTTTAAGTAAAACTTTTAGCAATGGCTTAAAATAAAGGGAGACAGGTAAAGGGTGATTCATAAAGTAGGTAGCTTATTTTTAAAGTAGGTTTTACTAAGTTTTTTGGCTAAAGTGTTCCAATTAGGAGAAAGTATAGAGGTGCTAATTGACCATGGTCTGGAAACCAAAAACACTTTTCCAAAAGATATTTTAATTCTGCAAAACTGCATAGTCATTGACCGTTAAAATTGAAATAGTGTTGGTTTTCCATTTTTGACTAATGTGCCATGGTAATGTAAGATATTAACATTAAAGGAAACTGGGTAAGGGATGTAGGGGAACTCTCATCATCTTTGCAAGTTTTCTGTAAATCTAAAATAATTCAAAAATTAAAAGTTATATAATTTGCATATATTTTCTCCCATGTTGTAGGTTATCTGTTTACTTTCTTGGTGGTATTATTTTTACTTTCCACAACTCTTTAATCTTCCTGCCTACTGATTGAGTCATTCCCATTCATTGTACCTCTCCATTTTCCATATTTACTGTTACTTTCATTGCCTTCAAACCTAGACTATATTTGCTGAAATCTTATAATTAGCCTCTACTTCAGATCTGCTCCTGCTTTAAATCCATCGTCACATGTCACTCAGAAGTTTTCAGTGCTGCTCCCTCATGCCCACATTTGAAGCTCAAACTCAACCTTGGGCAAGGTAGTCCTAGTCATCCTTTCCAGATTTACCTCCCCTCCTCCCCCATCACTCCCTGTCACTTGTAGACAAAAGCACAGGTAATGATCTTTTTGTCACCAGGTGTGGTCTTGAATGAAAGAGAGTTGAGGGAGAGTTTGTGAGATGGCTTTCTTGAGGTAATTTTACCATAGTCTTAACCTCAGTGTGATGGGACCAATAATTCAGTTTCTTCAATGTATCACCTTCACAGTGCATTTAAACCACAAGAGATTAAAGTAGATAAACCAGAATGCCATGTGATTTGTAATTTTTCTTTTTAAGTATTTTTTGTTGTCCAGTTTTGATACCAGGATTTTATACAAAAATAATTAGCAAGTTTTCTCCTAGGCTTATTTTCTTGCCCCCTTTTTTCCTGCTCTGAAACCGTTTATGTAGCATAAGAATTAATTTGTTTTACAGAATTTTTCCATAAAATATTCTGGGCCTCGTGCTTTTGGAAATCATTTGAATGTTTTATAATTTCTCTGCAATTATTAGTCTGCTCAGATTTTTTCTTCTAAGGTCAGTTCTGATAATTTATATTTTTCTGTAAGACTTTTTATTAATGAAACTTAAAAATTTATTAGTGTGAAGTTGTCTTCTATTTTAATAAGTTTCTATAATGTGATTATAGTTCATTTCTAAATCCTTATTTTGTGAATTTGACATTTCAGTTTTAATTTCTTCATTGTTTTAAAAATAAAGAATATTGTTTCATTATTGTCTGCGCTTTTAAAATTTTATACTTTTAATCTATATGTGCTGCTGAAGTGAGCACTACTTTTAATATTCTAGATTTATTACATTTTGTAATCACATGTAGTCAAATGTGCTCTGTGTAGCTATTTCTGCTTTTAGGAATTTATTGATGCTCTCTGAGGCCACTTATATGATCATTTTTGTAAATTTTCTATGGAAACAGAAAAAGAAGGTGGATTATATGTAGAATCACAGAGGTTATACCTTTCAGTTAAATTAGCCTTGTTAATGATGCCAGTGTAAACTTCTAGATCCTAATTAGTCCTTTGCCTGCTTGATTTATTAAGGATTAAATGAGAGTTATTCATACAAGGACTGTCCAGAAAAAATCCAGCCATAAATGCCTTTATTTTTCATATTACATGACTAGGTACTTCCCAGACAGTCCTCATATTTCTTACCACAGTTATGTTTCTGTCACTTTTATTTTTTTTTAATATTTATTTTTTATTGGTTTTAACAGAGAGACAGAGAGAAGGGGGAGGGCCCAGAGCAGTCTCCATAGTTGTATGTCATCAGTTTTTGACACAGTTTCATTCCACACAGGTAGGCAGGGGTGCTGTGCAGGGTGGGAACCAGGCCAGGGGCCTCCTGCATGGACGGCACACCCCTATGAGCTGGGGGGGCAAACCAAGTGGCCTCCCACATGGGAAGCTCGCCCCAATGAGAACCAAACTGGGGCCACACCCCAGTTCAGTATGTGGGTCTGCACGGGCTGGGACTGGGATTTGATCCTTGGAACCACGGGTCTGCAAAGCAAGTGCACAATCCATTAAGCCATCACGGCATTCCCCTGTCACTGTTATGTTTTGAGGACAATACTAGAGTTACACATAAAAGTTCACAAGGTAACCCTGAATGTGAGTTATACAATTCATCAATTAACAATAAACTTTCATATAATTTGATGCTTTTGTTACATTGAATTTTACTTGATATGGATATAGTTGCCTGACTTATTTTTGTTTTCATGTACTTGATTTTTGTTGGGTTTTTTTTTTTCTTTTACTTTTGACATTTTCGGCGCTTAATTCTATCAGCTTTTCTGTGTCTGAAAAAGTATTTTGCCTTCATTTTGAAAGGTATTTTGATTGGGTATAGAATTCTAGGTTGACAGTTTTTTCTTTCAGTACTTCAAAGAAGTCTTCTGTCTTGCACTGTCTCCTTTCTCTTGGCTGGTGTGGTTTTGTTACAAGAAGTTTACAGTCTTTGATCCTGTATACACAGTGGGTCTTTTTTTTTCTGACTGCTTTTAAGATTTTTCTTCATCTCTCTGATTTTAAGTAATTTGATGCTTAAAATCAGAGAGATGAGCTTTGTGGATCTGTGGATTTATCGTTTTCATCACATTTGGAAGGACGTGGCTGTAATTTCTTCAAATTAATTTCAGCTCCTGTATCACCTCCCTCCCCTCTTTCAGGGACTCCAATTAGGCACCTTAAAGTTGTCCCACAGCTCACTAATATTCTGTTCCCCCTTCTCTTTTATTTTTCTTTCTGGTTTATTTTAGGTTGTTTCTACTGTTATACTTTCAAGTTCATTAATCTTTTCTTCTGCAGTGTTAATTCTGTTGTTATTCCCATCCAGTGTTTGTTTGGCTTGTTTTGTTTTAATTCATAGAAGTTCCATCTGGGTCTTTTTTACAGCTTCCCTATCTTTTTTACAGCTTCACTATCTACCTAATATGCTTAATTTTCCTCTATTATCTTGAACATATAGAATATTGGATTTTTTACCAGTTGTATAAATCTGTCATTCTGGATCTGTTTCTATTGATCGATTATTTTCTCTATAATAATTATGGGTTATATTTTCCTGCTTTGCATGCCTGGTGATTTTTATTTATTTATTTATTTACCTTGCTGGCTTCTGGATATTTTTGTATAATGTAAATAGTCTCAAGCTGTGGAACACAGTTAACTTACTTGGAAATAGTTTTATCCTTTTGAATCTTGTTTTTAAGCTTGCTTTATTTAGCAGGACCAGAACTGCATTTTGTCTGGGGCTAATTTGTCCCCACTATAAGTCTTTTCTGAATGCTTGAGGTTTTCTACTCAAAAGTTTTTTTCATTAAATATTTTATTTGGTTATTCCTTCTACTTCAAAGGTCATTCTTTCTCTGAAGGACACTAATTAGCCATACCCAAGATATCTAATATCTGTTCTTCTATTCTATTATCTTCTCTCTTGCTGTCTTCATATTTTTATCTTCCTGCACTCTGGTAGTTCCCCCAAAGTGCCTTCCACATCATTGATTCTACTTTCTATAGTTTCAATTCTACTTCTTACTGTGTGCTAAAATTTCTGCTGT
This sequence comes from Craseonycteris thonglongyai, assembly GCA_004027555.1. Taxonomy (NCBI): domain Eukaryota; kingdom Metazoa; phylum Chordata; class Mammalia; order Chiroptera; family Craseonycteridae; genus Craseonycteris; species Craseonycteris thonglongyai. Next base: position 14,385 of record PVKE010000561.1, on the reverse strand, counting down.
TGGTTTCCTTACATGTTTTCTTTAATTCAGTCAGCTCTTTCTCTCTCTCTCTCTCTCTCTCTCTCTCTCTCTCTCTCTCTCTCTCTTTTTAAATATACCACTCAGCTATTTTGTCTCATCTTTCTTATAATTCATTGATAGAAACTATGGTTTCATAAATTGGTGGACATTTTTTGTTTAAAATGCTATCTAAACTGTATTCTGTCTATCCCTTGCTACTTCCTCTTTTTAGTGTAGAATCTGTGTGCAGATCCCGTTTACTTACTGTGTATTAATTTTTTAGAGGTAGACAATCTATTGGGGTCTGAAATGTTCTCACTTTGTGGGTGGATTGGTTTTGGTCCTTCACTATATACCTGAATGCTGTTAGAATCAACTCTTAGGTCTTTTGCTGGAGGACAGGCTGAACCATATAGACACCAGGGCTTAGCTTGAGTGGAATGTCTGGGGCCAGAGGCTGGGGGTACTTTCAGGAGAGGTTGTGCTTTGTGCACTGTCTTCTGTGTTGATGAAATTGTAATACCAGAGACCTCTCTTTGTCCCAGCTAGCAAATCATGGGCAATGCCTTTGCCTCCTTCCCAGGGCTATTACTGAGCTCCACTCTCACATGTCAAGTTTTTAAAAAGTCTGCTGAGGCAACCTTTGATATCACAATGCAGCCACCGCTGAATATTGTCATTCTGCAGGACCTGACTTGTGGTCCACCCCAGCTTCTTCACTGCAGGCCTTCCAAGTGAACAGGCCTCAGTGGTCCTCTTGTCATGGTTCCTGCTACTGTCCCAGGACTGCCTGTTATAACAGGGGCAATGGCTTCCTTCAGTCTGCCTCATGTCCACTATATTCTTAATTAAAATTTGTGGCATACAGATCACTCTGATCCCTGTTTTCCAGGACTTGGGCAGTTTTCCCCTGTTTCTTAGACTTTTGTTGTTGTTAGGATGTGGTAGATGGGAAGAATTAAATGCTGCCCTCAAATCTTCCTTTTTTACCCTGGTGACACCAAACTTTATAGTGACAAGATACATAACTAGGGTATACCCACTTCCGTCTACTTAATTCCTCCTGGGTTTGTAATTCTCTTGTGCATTTTATTAGGCTTTGCCTTGACTAACAGCGGTGTGTGTGTGTGTGTAATTTTTTTTTTTTTTAAATCTCACCTACCAGATTATAAACTCTGGACAGTGAGATTTCTTGATCATTTTAGAAATTCCCCACAATTCCTTAACATATAGTGTTTTATGCTGTTGTTTTTAGTGAGTTAAAAACAAGTTACTTCCATGAAAGTCTTTCAAACAGTTGAAACAGCAACTGTACTGTTAATATATATCACAACTGTCTTGTATATTGCTTGTATATCAGGAAAACCTGCAAAAGTTCAGGCTTCACATGTTACTAGGATCAGGAAACATGTAGAAATGCCACACTCACTCAAAATTAAGGGCAGAGATCAGACACTTATAAGGACTGTTATCCTGACACAGTTAAGATTACATGACTATTTCCAGTTTAACCATTTTCAAGTGTACAATTCAGTGGCATTAATCACATTTACAGTGTTGTGTAACCAGCATCACTGTCTTTTTCCAAAATTTTTTTCATCACCAAAGAGAAACTCTACCCATTAAGCAATATCTCCCCTGAGCCTGTGGTAACCTCTAATCTACTTTCTTCTCTATGAATTTCCCTATTCTAGATATTTTAGATAAGTGGAATTTTATACAACATTTGTACTTCTGTGTCTGGCTTATTTAAGTTAATGCTTAACATGATGTTTTATTTTTAGCATAATATTTTCAGTGTTCGTGTTGTAGCATGTATTCAAACTTTTTTATTTGTATTCTGTATATATATTTTAGGTATAATTGATTTATAATGTTGTTCAAAACTTCTCTTTCCTTATAGAGATCTTCTGTCTGGTTTTTCTATCCATTATTGAAAGTGAGGTTATTGAAGTCTCCACCTGTTATTGTAGATTTCTCTCTCTTTATTCTCTTTGTTTTTGCTTCATAGGTTTTGCTTCATTATAGTTCTTGTTAGGTATATGTATATTTATAATTGTTATGTCTTCTTGATAGATTGTACCTTTTGTCATTATAATGCCCTTCTTTAATCTCTTTTGTCTGATAATAATATAGTCATCTCCCCACCCTCTTTTAATTACTCTTTGCATAGAGTATCTTTTTCATCAATTTACTTTGAACTTCTTTTACCTCTTTTGCCTGTCTGCTTTGAAACTGCCGTTGAACTCCTTTTGTGAATTTTTAATTTTGACTTGTATGTTTCCTAGGTCTGCCATAACAAAAATATCACAGATTAGGTGACTTAATTAACAGATTTTCATTTTTTTCCACAATTCTGAAGGCTGGAAGTATGAGATTTTAGTGTTGGAAGATTTGTGTTCTCCTGAGAACTTCTTGGCTTTCAGATGACCACTTTTTCACATTGTACACACCCCTGATGTCTCTCTGTGTGTCCAAATTTTATGTTTTATATAAACACCAGTTAGATTAGATTAGGACCCATCTCAATGGCCGAATTTCAATTTAATTACCTCTTTAAAGGCCTTATATTCAAATACAGCTGCATTTGAATATACTGAGGGTTAGGGATTCAACATATGAACTGGTGGGGAGATACAGTTCATCTCATAACACAGCTATTATACTTTCTAGCCCCAGAATTTATATTTAGTGTCTTTTTATAATTTCTAACTCCTTATTGACATTGTTCTCCTAATTTCCTTTAGTTTTGTGTCACATAGGGTTTTTTTGTTGTTGTTTGCTTTTAGCATATACAAGATAGTTGGTTTAACCTCTTTGACGAGTAATCCCAATGTCTATAATCCCTCAAGGATAGTTTCTGTATAATTCTTTTTTCTTTATCCCCTGTGAATGCATCATATTTCCCTTTTTCTTTTTATACTTTGTAATTTTGGTTAAAAACTGGAATATTTTGAGTATTCTAATGTGGTAAGTCTTGAAATCAGATTCTTCTCCTAGGCATTTTCTTTTATTTCTTATTGAAGTCTACAGTTGCTCGTAGGTGTGGTAACTTTTCCAAACTGTTTTGCAAAGTCTGTAGTATTCCATGTTCATGTAGTCGCTGAAGTTTCTGTTGCATTAGCTGTGTGGTCATCCTGTGACCTGACAGAGATTTCCTTAAATACTTTGCCCCAGGGGAAAGGGGAAAGTGTGTTTGTCTTTTAAAATCTTATCATAGATGCAACCCAAGGGGCTCAAAACAAAGCTACATAGATCTGCCAGGTTGGCCAGGATGCAAACCTCCAGTTTTTGGAGGACATGGTCTTTGTTGTCCACCCTGACAGCTAGCCACTGTAGAAATGTGGGCCTATGTTCCACAGGCTGTGGCAGAGCTGAGGAATGGAGATTGTAGCTGGTTTGAGCACGCTGCTTTCTTAACGTGGTTCAGCAGTATTCCCATCATCAAGCATTTTGTCTTGGTTGCTTGAAGGGTCTGATCAGATTCCAGAGTTCCAAAATAGTTGATTCTGGTCATTTTAATAGCTTACAGGTTGTTTTGCTCTGTAATACCACTTATAGCTCTTATTTTTGTAGAACTTTTATTTAAAAGTCTTATTCTTGGCCATTTAAAATTCCACAACAGATGTTTGAAATCCAGAGGAAAAGATAGATGTTCAATAAATAGTGTTGGAAAAATAGATAAGCCATTTTGGAGGGCAAAGGGCTGAATTCCAGTATTATGCCAAAATAAACTCTTTGTGCATTAAAAGTTTAAATGCTTTTTAAAAATGTACCAGGAAAAAAAACCTAAATAATAATTCTTTTTACTTTTTAAAAATAACTTTGGAATCATAAATACCTTCCTATATCTATCACAAAGCCCTACAGCCATAAGAGCAAAGATTCAGTAATTTACATAAATTTGCAAGTTAATTTCCTGATTTTACAAAAAAAGACCTAAGAGTCAATAAGGTGAATTACCCAACTTGTTTGAGCAAAGGATATGACTGATAATTTATAGGAAAAACAAATGACCAGTAAACATAACTAGAAAGTAGCTCATAATTAAAGAAATGTTGATGAAAACAACAGTGAATCATGGATTATTTACTTTGGAGTTCTGCAAACTTTTTTTCTTATTTGATAACATCCAATGTTGGTAAAAATGTGGGGGAGTAGACACTGTCACAAGTTAACCTTCTAGGAAATAGTTTGGTAATACACATCAGAGTGTCAAATGCACAGCCCTTTGACCCAGTAATTTCACTGGTACCAATTAACATATAGATCAGGGGTGGCCAACCTTTTGGCTTCCCTGAGCCCTCATATAGTAATTACTCAAGAAACATTAGTTTCTTCTCTTGCCACCTCTCTCTATCTTTCAGAGATGATTTGCAGTCTTAGTTTGGTTTCTGGTTCTTTTAATCTCATACCTGGTAGTTAGCAATGTTTAGATGTAGATTAGAGCCAGGTGACAAATAGCACTAATAAATATGCTGGGTTTTCTGGTTTGTTTTAATTTACTATGGAATTATGGGGCACGGGCAGGATCTCTAATGAAGTTCATCTTGTTCATTGCCATTAGAAATGGTCTCTGCTGCTTGACTTACCCCACAAAATAGATTTACAGTAATAACATGGGTAATCTCTTTTTCTTTGTTACAACTTTATTTTCAGATTGAGTTTATTCAGTAATAGAGACAATATTTACTATCCTCTTTGGTCTGTAACTTTTTAAACAATTTAAAGACCACCAGATAGAAGGAATAAGTTGCCTTGCCATTTCATTTGTTTCACATTATCAGAAGCTCCTAAAGGACCAGCATTCTGACAGCAACTAGAGCAACTCACGTTGTTTGGGGGGGGTCTCTGCACGTTCACCCCTGTGGTGCTGAGGGACCAAAGGCACGATTTTTCTGGCTCTGCCACGTCAGCCCCGTTGCCCCTTGCTCTCTCACTGGATTCTAGCCTAGTGGTCTCCTTTCAATTCCTTGCAGTTGCCGAGTTCATTCCTGCCTCAGAGCCTCTACCTGTGCTCTTCCTTCTGCCCACAATTTCATCCTCACTGTCTTCCTCACCCCAGCTTGGAAGTGTGGGCTGAAATTGAGGCCTCTTAAAAATACCATTTTCATACATATTTATTTTGACTAGAAATATTTACTTTGTTTTACTTGAGCAATTTCTATAGTTCATAAATCTAATCTCTCTGGATTCTGTTCTCTCATTCATAGACACACAGGCAAAATCAAGAGTTGATACCATGAGGGGAAGCTGGAAGGCTCAGCAAGTTAAGCGCTCACTTTGCAGCCCTGGAGACCTAGGATCCAATCCTGGCCCTGGCCCATGGGGACCCATATGCTGAACTGGGGTGTGCTTCCCATGCGGGAGGCCCCCAATTTAGCTCTTGCCCCCCAGTTTGGCCCCTGGCTTGAGGTGGCCTGCCTCCCATGCGGGAGGCCCCTAGTCCAGTTCACACCCTGCATGGCCCCCATCCACCTGTGTGGAACGAAACTGTCAAAAAACTGATGACCTACAACTGTGGAGACTGCTCTGGGCCCTCCCCCTTCTCTCTATCGTTCTTTGTCTCTGTCTTTCTTTGTCTCTGTCTCTCTCTGTCTTGTCAAAAACAATAAAATAAATCTTAAAAAAAAAAGTTGATAGTACAAAGATTGGTGGGTGGTTCCTGCTTTGCAGGCTCATACCTTTACCTTGTAAGCCTGGCCCCACCCACTAGTCCTCATGAGCACAGGGACTTTCTGGAACTTTGGAGCCTGTCTTGGTTTTCTTAGTGATCAATAAGTATGTCTTTGGGCTGGAATTTGTACTAATTTTTCTTTCTTTTATAGCACTGAACAAGATTTGTGATGAGATGGAGCCTGGAACAAACTCTTTTCGAGTAGAATTTCCTGATTTTTCCAGCACCATTCTACAGAAACTGAACCAGCAGCGCCAGCAAGGACAATTATGCGATGTCTCCATTGTTGTGCAAGGCCACATATTCCGGGCACACAAAGCTGTTCTTGCTGCCAGTTCACCCTACTTTTGTGACCAGGTACTCCTGAAAAACAGCAGGAGGATTGTTTTGCCTGATGTGATGAACCCAAGAGTGTTTGAGAACATTCTCCTGTCTAGTTATACGGGACGTCTAGTTATGCCTGCTCCAGAAATTGTTAGTTACCTAACAGCAGCAAGCTTCCTCCAGATGTGGCATGTGGTAGACAAATGCACTGAGGTTTTAGAGGGAAACCCTACGGTCCTTTGTCAGAAGCTAAATCATGGCAGTGACCACCAGTCTCCAAGCAGCAGCAATTATAATGGCCTGGTAGAGAGCTTTGAGCTGGGTGCTGGGGGCCATACTGATTTCCCCAAGTCCCAAGAACTGAGAGACGGAGAGAATGAAGAGGAGAGCACCAAAGACGAGCTGTCGTCTCAGCTCACCGAGCATGAATACCTTCCCAGCAACTCGTCCACAGAGCATGACCGGCTGAGCACTGAAATGGCGAGCCAGGACGGGGAGGAGGGGGCCAGTGACAGTGCCGAGTTCCACTACACCCGGCCTATGTACAGCAAGCCCAGCATAATGGCCCACAAACGCTGGATCCACGTGAAGCCCGAGCGCTTTGAGCAGTCATGCGAAGGCATGGATGTGCACGCACCCTACGACGAGCAGCAGGTCACCGAGTCCATCAACACCATGCAGACGGAGCACGCAGTCCAGCCCTCAGGAGTAGACGAAGACTTTCACGTGGGGGAAAAAAAAGTGGAAGCAGAGTTTGATGAACAGGCTGATGAAAGCAATTATGATGAGCAGGTGGATTTCTATGGCTCTTCCATGGAAGAATTTTCTGGAGAGCGGTCAGATGGAAATCTAATCGGACACAGGCAGGAGGCAGCCCTAGCGGCGGGCTACAGCGAGAACATTGAAATGGTAACAGGGATTAAAGAAGAAGCTTCCCACTTAGGATTCTCAGCCACCGACAAGCTGTATCCTTGTCAGTGTGGGAAAAGTTTCACTCACAAGAGTCAGAGAGATCGACACATGAGCATGCACCTCGGTCTTCGGCCTTATGGCTGTGGCGTCTGTGGTAAGAAATTCAAAATGAAGCATCATCTCGTGGGCCACATGAAAATTCACACAGGCATAAAGCCATATGAGTGTAATATCTGTGCAAAGAGATTTATGTGGAGGGACAGTTTCCACAGGCATGTGACTTCTTGTACCAAGTCTTACGAAGCTGCAAAGGCTGAGCAGAATACGACTGAGGCTAACTAAAAATAGGATCTGGACCTTGAGTGGCAGGCACAAAAATAAACTATGGTAATTATGCAAATCTGGGCACAGATGATATGTGCTACTTGCTATTATGAGAAAAGCTTAAAAAAAAGGGAAGATATTTCTGAAAGACCAGTTCTAAGTAGGCCAATTAAAAAATCTAATTCCTTAGATTTGTATGTTCCAGTCCAGGCCTGGAATAGGTAAATGGGGTAAGTTAACCCACCTCCCAGCTAGCAAGGTTACTGAGGAAAGTGGACTTGGTTGTAGAGATACCTGCACTTGGAACTGGACTCTAGCCCACCAGTTCCTTTTCAGGTGGCAGCAGTTTTTGATCACTTATTATTACAAGGTCATGTTGGAATTTTATTTTGCTCTTACTATAGATACTTAGGGAATGTGGATTCATTTTGGTAGCTGCTTCAGTGAATGAAACGCTACTCCTATAAAAGCTACAAATAATGTGATTTCTAGGATGCAAAATTGATTAACAGACCTCTCTTGTCTGGTTTTATTCTTTCTAAAGGGTATTTTACTTAAAAACTATGGAGATACTAAGAGGGTAACATTCTAAGTATAAAACAACTTACGGTACAAGCTTCAATTTCTATAAGATGCCACTGTCACAATGTGTTTTAGACTCTTGATAAGGCAAAGTTTTGTATTTTAGTACTAACATTTAGTTTGAACAATTGTATCTGATTCTCTAGTGTGTCAGAGGTAGGTATTTCTAATTGGTTTGCTGTCCCCAAGTCTTCTTAATTTTATGATCTGCTCTGTGGCTAGTAGATGTCTAGCCTGCTGTGACTGACCACAGTACCATTGGCTGCTATAGCCGTTTTGCTGTCTTATTTAGATTATGGTGCTTCCAGAGAGGTCAGTCAGTGACCACAGTTAGTGAGAAGGAGCCAGAAGTCACAGCTGAGAGTTAACCTGTGAACTTCAGGAGCTAATTACTAGAGTGCTACAGTGGCACTGCTACTGTTAGGGTGAGGTGCTTAGTAGAAGAATTTTGAATAGCAGGTTATACGTGGGCAGTGGGGGGACTGCCCAAGTAAAGAGGAGTCTTGAAAATGCACTGGTAGGGAAAATAGTCTTTTAGAGGGGTACGCTGAGGTAATACTGCCAGTTCTGTAGGATGCTGGAATGTGTGTTAAAAGGAGGGAAGAGGGAGCTCTAATTTTAGAAAGTATAGATTCATGCTCCCAAATACAGATAAAGCTGAATAAATTCACAAGTCCACATAGCTATGCTATACCTACCAGCAAGGTAAGCAGCTATTCGGAGACCTTTTCTGCCAGTCAGTCTGATGTTTAAAGTAAAAAGCAAGCTTACATTCAGGATGCTTTAAGCTGTATAATGTACCTGAAGTTATCCCCAGGGCAGGACAGGGTGCTACTCTATGTCAACTTTTTCATAAGCTTATTGGTCTATTACTTCCAAATGGAAACTTTTCTTCCTTAAAATAAAAATAACTTTTCTTGGATTTGGGATGAAATTTTGTTTTAAAACTTTGGTTTTGCTCTAATGTGATAGACATTGCTGGTAATGGCCTCTGATCCTCAAGTTCCTACCACCAAGGTGTTTACTTGTTGAATGTTATCTGGAAAGGGGAAAGAAAGTACTATTTACCAGTTAACTCTTGTATTCAAGATTACAAAACAGGGATCTATTCATTAACACTGTATCATTCTTGATATAAAAAAAGCACTTTGTATTTAAAACTTTATTATGAATATATATATATATATATATATATATATATATATATATATATATGTTGCTTTTTTAACTTAGAAACTAGATATTACCTCTTGATTGTTTGCCACATTAATATAATCTTAGTGTTGAAAATTCACCAGTTAACTCTTCCTTCTCTGTGTACCTAACAGAAGTGTATAGAGGTGACTGTACAATCAGACTCAGTGGCACCTTCTCTTTCTCTCATGTTAGAAGCCAGTAGGTTTTAGGTATGATCCTGGCCATTACGTGTGAGGAGAAATTGTTTTATTGCTCCTAGTAACTTCAGTACTAAGGCAGTGAAGCCATTTTGCTCTGCCAAAAGCTGATCACTCTCTCCCATGTTATTAGCCAACCATTGTCTGCCTGTTTGGAAGGTTTGATGTGCCATTTCCCATTAAAGATTATATTCACATAAGCATTGGGACATTTGGGTAGAAGAGTCTGAGAGGTAAAATTAAAATTGTCAGGAAAAGTCATGGTTCTTCGGTTACTCTGAAATGAGCCAGCGCCCTTGTCCCGAGTGATGAAGATATTTTGTTCAGCCAGGAGTGGTGGGCACCCTGGGTCAGTTGTGCCAGGACTTACTTCATGTTATAAGGAAGGTATGTCCTTTATTGAAATCCTTATCTGCACATCAGCTACTAAGTGTAGAATTTAAAGTATAAGTTCCTCACATCTGCTGTTTTAAATTTTTTATGATAGTTGGGGCTTCCATTAAAGTGAGGGTTGCTAATTGGGTCAGCCAGACCCTGTGAGATGGTTGGGCATTGGAAATGCTGGCCATGTTCAGAGAGGTGGGGATGGGGATTGCCTTCGTTTGGATATTAAAAGTGAATTTTTATAAACTCTGCTCTTTTAGGATTAGGAGGTCATACTGTATTACTACCATTTTTTTCCTGCCCACCCGGGGTTGGATAGTCTGTCTCCTTAGCCTCAGTACAGCTTTAGAAAATCTTTATCCTTCCAAAGTTTGGATAGGTGTGGGGTAACATTTTCCAAACAGTCTTTCAGGGATCATGTCAGTGGCCTACAACCAAGGTATTTGTTCTTTATTTTGAGTCTTAACTGTGGTTTTTCTCCAATCCCAGTGGGAAAGGGCTACAAGGCACCGCCAAGGGTATTTAGTACTTATACCATGCCTTTAATTGTAGATACATGCATTACAGTAATCCACGTGACGAAGTAGGTATCACTGCCTAAGGAAGGAAGGACTGAGAGCCTTTCCTCAGTGTTGAGGGTTACCCTCAGGTGCTCCTGGGCCCCAACTTATTGATTCTGATTTCTAGATCTCACCTGCCTCCAGTCTCATGGCCACAGCTTTCAGAGTCTGCCCAGAGGGTCTCCCCCATTCCAGTGGGCTTTTGCTGAATTACACTGACCCTAAACTGACTTCTAGCTCTTGGGAAAGCTGCTTAGTTTCAGTGACTCCTTCCTGCAGAGGCACATGCATCCCCAAGCTGCTACGGAAGTGAAATTGAGGCAGAGCAGAGGCAGCATAGCTGTGCTTTCCCTCGGGAGGGGATTTGCTGCAGCCCCTGGTCCCAGAGAGTGGAGAGGACTCCACACCAAATCCAGGTGTTTGCTTTCATAAGTCTCTGAGAATTTAGGAATGCTGGAAACCAAGCAACATATACCCCTGCCCCCAACCCCCACCTGTGCCACACTTAATTTTGTGATTTAGGTTGCTATTATGGGTGACTCACTTTGTTCAGTGAAACCAGGGTTTGTTTGTTTGGGTTTTTTCTTTGCTACTTATATATTTAAAGGTAATGTTTCTTATTTCAGATCTCTACTGATAGTGCTCTATGGGAAGATGCTGGAACACATTTTGCAAATGTGACTTTTTTTTTTTTAATTTTGCTTGAAGCCTGTGTCACAATGTCAGTTGCTGCTGCCTTCTTTCCTTTGATGAGGTTCCCAATGTTTCTTCCAGAACATTACTTTATTTATGCAAATCAGGTGACTCTTAGACCACAAAACCATTTGATGATAAACAGATTATCACTAGGTGCATATCTTATTGATATTTTGTGAAATGTTATGCCTGTGTTGCAAAAGTTGAATAGTTTTGTCTTCAAATATTGCTGTCTTCAATGTACAGCATGGTTTTACTTAATTGAATGTTAACTGTTTAATATTTTCTTCTTATAGAAGAGACCATGCCCTTTTGTATGACATGTTTTAATAAATGTTATCTGTCAACTTTGTAAAAGTTTTTTCAGTTTGGATATATGACCACATGTGTTTGTTTTCATTCCGGTTTTTGCCACCTGAGAATAAAAGTTATTTTGTGGCCTTTGAAAGTAAATGCCAGATAGACAGTCGGATTAAATAGGTAGGAGTGACCGTTGGCTGTGCCAGGCACTTAGGACGATGATCTCATTGTAAACCCTAGTAGCTGCATTAGGTATTGTAGGTGTGCTGGATAGTCTCTGTTTGCTCCTTGAGATTCCCCTTGGCACTCTGTGCTTCTCTCTGGAAGCTGGCCTCTGTGGATTTGTCCTTTTAGATTCTGGTCAGGGTCTCCTAGAGACACGCTGGAAGGAACTTGGCAGTTGAGCAGAGAAAGAAGTTGGGGGATTCACTCCCTGGCTGCTGCTTGCCAGGTGTGGATTGATGTTGGCTGGGCTCCTCTGTCAAGGGCCACAGCTCCTGTCGGGCAGCTTCAGGGTTTGGTAACCACACACTCCCCTTGTCCTTTCAAGCCGTGGATCAGTCCTAACTCCTGTTTTGCCAGCCCTCGGGGACTTCACTGTCCTCCCAGGAGTTCCTTAACTCTGCCCACACCATTTATAGTAGATCCTTCATGAAACTACTCAGTCACCCTAGCTGAGTACACCATGGGTTTCATGCCAGGACCCTGGCTGATGCCTTAGGTCTACTCATTTTGCATATGAGCCTGTGGTGATTTCAAGTAGGCAGGTGTGTTACCCAAGACTGTAAGCGCCTGTGGAGTGGAGCTGGGATGCAAATGCAGGACTTGGTGGGGATGGTTTTTTCCACTGCTCTGGAATACCTCCATGCTCTTTAGGTGGGTCTTTGCCCTTCCCCCATCACCACCCCCCCAACACACCCCTCACAGTACAGCAGCAGTGCTCTTTAAAAGCACTACAGGCACTTAGGGCCCCATATATTTCCTAACAACAGCTCATTACCAGAGACACTGCTTGTTTTAGCCCAAACTTAGCCATCTTCCCACACAAACCTTCTGTTACCACTGTTTGTTGTGAGCTTTTCTCCTCTTCCCCATTGCTGATTTTGAAGCCAACCACAGATTGTCTCAGCTAGCTTAGCCATTCTTTGCATGTGAGGAAGTCCAGAACCATTTCTAGCCTTGTTGGGGGGGGGGGGGGCAGATGGGGGTTGCCCATTCTGACCAAGGGCACAGCTCAGGCAAGCCCTGTGGCATGGTGACTTCTCTATCCCCTCCTTCCACCCCTCCTGGGTACCCTGCTGAGGCCCTGGTTACCAGCAGTCCAGCCCACTTGGGAAGCAGTTTTCTTTAACAAGTCTCCGCAGAGGCGTTACCTTTGGGCTGTGAAGATCAGAAGCACTGTGCTCTTTTATCAGGAGGAAGGAAAAGATGAAGTGGCTCATTTGTGTTTGGGAACAGAGGCAGAGTGGGATGTAAGGGGTGTTACCCAGATGGAGCATATAACACCTGTGCAGTTTATGTAGATTTCTTCATAGTCAATTCAGGGACCGCTTCCCACTGAACCACCGGAGCATTCCTGAGACAACCTCCATGCCTGAGCGTCCTGGAGGGTGCGCAGCTCTAGAATTTGCCCAGTCAATGGATCAATTAGCAGGTCAGCAACAGCAAATGAGGTAAGCTTAAACTTGATGTCTTTTATTATTTGGTAAATGATTTTAAGTATGTTCTCAGTGCAGAAATTGAAAGATAAGAACTCTGCCCTTCCAACTATCTTAGATTATTTTCAGAAAACTTGCTCAGAGTTCTGTGCTTAGAGTTCAGTTAATGAAGATGGGCACAAGTGGCATATTTTGCCCTTAATGAGAAACCAGAAGGCAAGTGAGAGTAGGAAAAGAAGTCTCATAGTTTTTTCTTGTTGTTTTGTTTTGTTTTCTGAACTGGTTTGGCTAATTTCAATCAAAACCAAACAATCTGATTTTATAGCCTACCACTTTCTTGTACCACTGCAAGTAGCCTGAGGCAATTATAGGAGAATCACGCCTGTCCTTTGACGGAGTGTGTGGGCTCCATAAAAGTGGTGATTCAAGGGAAGCTGGGATGGCTCAGTGGGTTAAGTGCTCACTTTGCAGCCCTGGGGACCGAGGATCGAATCCCAGCCCCGGCCCGTGGAGACCCATGTGCTGAACTGGGGAGTGCCCCCAGTTTGATTCTCACCAGGGTGAGACCCGGCCCAGTTTCTACCCTGTGCAGCCCCGCTTCCACCTGTGGAATGGAACTATGTGGAAAAACCAGTGATGTGAAACTATGGAGACTGTTCTGGGCCCTCCCCATTCTCTCTGTCTCTGTCTCTGTCAAAAACAAAAATAAATCTTTAAATAAATAAAATTGTAATTCAGAAGTAGTATTGTAGGTAAATATATATTATAAAAAACAGTGGCTCTTTGCTTAAACTCTAGTGATTGAATTCTGTTTTTTTCTTCCTCATATTCCAAAATAAGGAAGCCAGTATTAAGTCATTAATATATTTTTAATAAGATACCAGTTACTCCCCCAGAGTATACTGGTCTACCTAATGTAATAGCTAATATTTATTAGTGGAAGGTAAAGGCCCCTTCTAGAACTGCTTCTGTCTTGTTACTTTGGGATCAGCAATGCTGTGATAAAACCTCACTTGTTAGGGTTTTCTGAAAAGATCCTCAACTGCACAGTACCTCACTCATGATGGATGGTTATCAAATTGGTAAAGCTGCTAAAATTCCTGCAGAATCTGGCTTAGAAACTGTAGGCTTTAAAATGACAGCAGTGACCTTGAACCAAACTAGAAAGGATTAATTTTTACCTCATTTATATAGTGTGTCATAATGTGTGAAATATCTTTTGTCTACTCACTTATGAGATACAGATAAGTTTTCTTGAAAATTTAACTGCAGTTCTATGTACTTATTGGGCTCTGAACACCCACCCACCTACCCAACCCATGAACACCATACTTTAATAGGTATAAGAATTGGGATTATGGATCAAAAATAATAGCTCTGGGGAAAGCCGGGACGGCTCAGCGGGTTGAGCGCTCGCTTTGAGGCCATGAGGACCGAGGATCGAATCCCGGCTCCGGCCCAGGCAGGACCCACATGCTGAACTGGGGAGTTCCCACAGTTCGGTTCTCTAACTGTCTCTGTCTCTGTCTCTCTCTCTATCTGTCAAAAAGTAAAATAGAAATAACTATGCACTG